>JAUMHN010331715.1:0-36614 GCA_032360265.1 Heliamphora ciliata | reverse complement strand
AAAATAGCTTTTGCTTTAGACACCGGTGAAATTCCCAACAATGGTAGCCAAGAAAGCCTTGATGGTGACGGTACTCAAGGCCTTGGCCGGACTCGATTAGGTCAGATTGCAGGTGTAGGCGAAAGACAACTGTTGGAGAAACTGAATGCGGCTAGAAAGAACTTCACTATGAAGATATTTCTCGTTCTGCTGGGCTTCTACACAGCAAATGCACTTGCTACAGTTCTCGGCCAGACTGGCGACTGGGACGTACTGGTTGTGGGTGTTGTGGTCGCTACCATTGAAGGGATCGGTATGCTCATGTATAGAAAACCCTCCTCTCTGACTACTGGGAGGTAACAGTCTTTCGAATTGATGATAAACTATTGGAAGGCTGGTATTTGCTTAGGCCTCTTTGTAGATGCTTTCAAATTAGGTAGTTAATTAAATTTCTCCCCCTCCCAATGTTTCTGGTTCCTCCTCATTATCCCTAATTGTTGTTTGAGGTCTCATCAGAAGGCTTTCTTGGTATTCATTTTCACTATAACTCTTATCAAAGATAGCCTGGAAGGGAGTATTTGTGCACCCAACCTAATAATTAAAGGAACACTTACAGCGGGACAGTTAAAATGTACAACTAATAAAATACTTTTCTGGATGATTACCAGTTTGGTTCATTGCATAATGAGCCGTGCTGTGGCCTTTCGAGTTCCAAGAATCAGTCTCTCTACAAAAAATAATGGGGGTTTGTCTTTCTACTCATTAGCTCTCCTACACCCTTTTTGGTTACCCAAAAAGGGCCCCCTTCCATTGACAGAAAAGGGCCCTCCAATGCCATGTTTGGATATAGGATCTGTTGAAGAATAAGAAAGAAAAAGTATGTGAAGTGAACCAACTTCTTCTCTCTTATTTAATGCTTGGGTTCTAATTGTGTTCAAATGCCATGGGCGGAAGAAGAACAATCTGAATCTGTCACATACTTCACATGCGGAGGAACAGGGAATTATGAGTGGCTCATGTCTTGAACGAACTAAGTCTTCTCTAAGCCCGAATTTTTAAAGACCCACATTTTTTTTTGCCCCAACGATTCAACAAAACTAATCAAAGGAATCCTCTTTATCCAATGACTTTGGATTCTTTTTTTTTAAAAAAAAAACATATCCAAAGACTTCATCCAATGACTTTGGAAGCACTTTTGTGCACATTACCTGTTACGGTTTACATTTACTGTAATATGTTTTTGTTTTATGATTCTTGTAAACAGTAAACAAAACATATGTAATGTTATTTTTATTTTTTAAAATCTACTAAATGCTTGTAGATAAAAATTATATGTTCTCTTGTTTTGTAAACTTTCCAGTTTTTTTTTCCCTCTTCATCACCTACTACTATTGGTACCTTTTTGATAATATCACCAACAAACAATTCTGAACACTACATTCGATCACTACCTCCATTCATCAATCGCCACCTCCACTCATGGGCAGCCACTTCATGTCAAACAAAAAATTTTAAATAATCATATTTTTTTAGAAATAAATTAATATTAAATTTAAGACATTAAAAAGTAGAGTATGAAAAACAATATAAAGAAAGAAGTGGCATGTGAGCTTTAGAGACATGTAGTTTCTAAATTTGATATTTCTACCTACGTAAAGGTTTAAATAGAGTGTATCGGTTCTAATGTACAACTTAAGTGCTCACAATTCTTTCTCGTACAGTGTTCATGTTCGTTAGGATGATATGAACGAATCATGGATTGAGTTGTCAACAAAATACATAAAGTAGAAAATACTCATAAAAACTCATCACAAATAATCTTTTTCTTTCTCCTCATATTTCCATACCTTTACTTTCTCACTTCTCTCCAAATCCTTAAAAAGCTGAGCTATTTATAGGAAAGCATATAATTAATACTAATAAATTTAATTTATTTACATGCCTATTATAATATTGAATAGGTTATTAAAAAATTTGTAACAATTAATATAATGATTAGGTTACAAGTAACCTATTTAAATTTTATAACGAATAATAACAATAATTACACGAAAAGGAAATTTGATTTTGGTAAGACTTTCCAACCTAAGTGTACACCAAGTGACTCAGTTTCGTCGAGCTAATTTTCATTTCCTAAAACTGCTAGACTCGTTATGTTTAATGACTTCACTCGGAAAGAGCGTATATTTTTTTCCTTAAAATTCTTTAACGAGCATGTCAGGGCCTTGTTGTGCCTTGTATCTTACATTTGGCACGGGTAGAACTTTGTGCTAACCTTTGTTTTGTAGGGTTCTATCTCGCTTTATAGTTACACAGCTTGTATGTTTATTTTGTATGATTGTTTTTGATTTGTGTTGATTATTTATTATTTCAAATTTGGTAGTATGTGAACTCCAGTTTGGAGGCATAGGATCTGTGAGGCCCGATTTCTTTTGTTTTTATAATATATTCTCGACGTGTTATATATTGCGGTTGGTTGTTAAAGAAATGTTTGTTTATGTGTGATTCTATGCATGTAGTAGCTTAGAAATGCATGATAGTATCGATCCCAAACCTGTTTGAGCGTTGCGGCAGAAAGTTAGTAATTTTCTAGATAGGACTACTCGATCGGTCCTTAGATTGATTGATCGGTCTGTCGTGGGTAGATTAGGTTGAGTTAGCAGATTACGTGGGTTTTTGTGCCAAAGCTTCTCCTCTAAGCTTCCTTTCTTCTCTCTCTTGAAGAAACCAAAATCCTAGCCTTCTCTTTACTATTTGTCTTGCTTCAGGCTTAGTTTTTGGCATTATGATAGTGGATTGTTAATATACTCGCTGAGGGTTTCGGGTTCATCCAAACGGAATCTCGTTTTGACGACTTTGGTTTCTCGCCGATTGTTAAAGTTTTGAGTTCTTAACTCTTTACGGTAGGATTCTAGACTAAAATGGTGTTATATGTGATTATACGTATTTTTACCGTATTAAAATGCTATAAATATTGAATTTTGTGTTTAAACCTTGTTCGGTTGGATAAAAAGTATGTTTTGTGTTTTTAAGGTTTATTACAAAGTTAGTGGACGTATGTGTATGTGAATTTCAAAATGATGAGTTTTGAAAATTGGAAGAATTTATGTATATCTTGCAAAAATATGATTTTTGGATGTTTGGAGCTAACTCTTGAGGTTGAGCTTTGATTTCAACGTATAGTTGATAGCTGCGTGCATATAAACGTTTTAATAAATGAGTTGTGTGCCTTTAAACGTTTTGTACATGGTTGTGTGCGTACAAACGTTTAGATAGATATACTGTGTGCCTTTCTAATGTTTCAATAGATGTACCATAACAATTTGTTTAGCTTGGGCTTCAATTGCTCCTTGGTGAAAGTATGGAAACTTGCAAAAAGTAGGTGCTTCGTTTCTTTGGATTAATCCTCATAAATGAAGTGATTGCCTCATTAGGAGGCGTTTGTTACTATAACAACATATAGAACTTGTCATTATCTAGTGGGTCATTGGATGCCTAGAAACTAGGTTAATGGGTGAGAGTCTATAGTTATTACCATTGTCCCCGGTGCGATAGGGTTGGTACATAGGAAATCATGTGTGGTTGTGGAAAACTTGGTTGAAAAATAACATGTTGTTTGTATTTACTAAATGTTGTACGCTATTGGATTATATGAAAACTTGTGGTTTTGGGGATGAAAAACCGTTTTGAGATTTAGGTAGTCGTGTTGTTCATATAATTCATGATTGCATGTTATGATTTTAATTCATGCTAGTCTGTTCCTGTTGGGTGTCAGCTTACGTTGTTGGATTTAAAACCTTTCAAGTGAAAACAATCATATGGCTTGATCTTGTGGAGCTCTGGAGGTGGTGGAATATAAAACTCTTAGTTTTGTTATTCGGTAGTTTATATCAATTTTGGATATCGGATCATGTAATCATGTCATATGTTTTGTAAGCCGTAAGGCCATGGTAACAATGCTTGTATGTTTGTATGAGGACAAGACGAACCATGGGTTGATTGTTTGAATTTCGATGTCGTTTGATATGTTTATTTTTTGGTTGGTTTTACATTATATATTAACTCTTGTGGCTCGAAAAGGGTTTTGAATCAAGTTTTAGTACTTTTAAAACTATTCCATTTTTGCCTTGAAGGTTTCTAAAAAGCTTGAAATGTGTTAAGTGTTGGGTTTCAAAAGTTAAAAGTTTGAAAAGTGGTCCAGGGCCAGATCGCTCGATAGGCCGATCAATCAGTCTATCGAGCGGTAAAATGTATGTCTCGGTTGTTTGATAGACCTGAGGAAAATAGTGTACTGTTAAGGACTGCTCGATCGGTCAGGGCATATTTTGGAAAATTTTTTTTTTTTTTTTTTAAAGCTTGGCTCTCAGGACCATGACTTTATTCTTTTGAGTTATTCTTTTACCTAAAATAAATCTTCGAAAGTGCATTTTTCAAAGGTTTTGAATTCATTTTTGGTTTAGGTTCTTTGACCCATTTAGACTTGGGTGATTTTTGTAGATCTTGGTATCACAAAACGGGTTTTATTGGGTGGTTTACGTTACCTGGGTTTTGGGGCATGACAGCTTGGTATTAGAGCTCTAGGTTTGAATACCTAAAAGTCGTGGGAAGAGGTTGCGTCACCTTGTGAGGATAGTTGCGTGTGCTTGATTTGCATGTGTTTAAATGCTTTGGATAATATGAGAGTGATAATTGCTATAGCATGAGAATGTTATGTTATACATGATCATGGAGGCTGGACCTTATGATTGATTTGTCTTGCCTTCGGGCGTTTGGATTAACAAACTTGGACGCTAAGTCAGAAATGCATTTGGTCGACGTACTTTCTAGCAAGGAATCAGAGTGGGTTACTCAAACTGACTCGTTACTCTTATTGGTGCTCTTCGGTACGTGGGATTTGTTTACATGATTTTGAATGGCTAAGTGTCAGCATGATTATGTGACATATGTCGGTAATAACATGATGAATTGAATCTTATTGCTATGGTTTATATTTCTTTCATATAGAAGTTATGTTTTCACAAAGAGAATGAGGCCGTAGTCGGGGTCGTAGCCATGGGTTAGGCCAAGAGGATGTATCGATCCCTGATGTTGGGGATGCTAATGTTCCATAAGGACTAGTAGATGGGGTAGATTTGCTGCGTGAAATGGTAAGCTCCATTCGTCAGCTAGCTGAGGCTGCTAGGGGAGGAGCGAGAGTACGCGAGCCAAGGGTGACAGTAGCGATGTGCGAGTTTTACCTTTGTTGAGGATCCCGATCCCAAGGTGGCCATAGAATGGCTGGAGCTTGTGACAAGGATCTTTGATATGCTTCAGATTGTCGACGATGACTTGAGAGTTGCGTTCGTTGCCTTTCAGCTGAGGGGTAACGTGCACGAATGGTGGAAGTTTGCTAGAACCGTGGTGGAAGGCACGTGGGATGCTTTCATAAAGGTATTTTTGGAGAAATATTTTTTTGAGTCCTCGAGGGATCTTTATCGTGAGGAGTTCTTTTCCCTCACCCAAGGAGTGCTGAGTGTTGTACAGTATGAGGCGAGATTTACCCGCTATTCTTGCTTCGCTCAGGACTGTATATCTACTGACGAGCTATGTTCGAAAAGGTTTAAAAGGGGACTGAGGCCCGCAATTAGGGAATGGGGGGCATGATTGAGATTACGCGTCATCACGGAGCTGGTAGAATCGGCAGTCACAATTGAGAACGCATTGAGTGAGACTTGCAGACCCAAGGAGGTTAGGGAACCACAAAGTGGAGTTGAGGCTCATTTAGGTGGGTGCTTCAACAAGAGGCAGAGGTTGTTTGGCTCTATTTCTCATCTTTCTGGGTCACAACAGCAGTTTTATATACTAGCACCCTCGGTGGCTTCATCAGGACGGTCGAAGCATAGAAAGCTCATCTGTTATTGGTGCAGGAAATCAGGGCATCGTGCGATGAATTTCCCATAAAAGGGACAGTTCTAGAGTTAAGTACCTATTCAGTCCTAGGGGAGGGAGCCACCAGTTTGTTTTGGGTGTGGCCAGTAAGGGCATTTTCGTAGGAACTACTCTAAGGGAGGGAGTGTACAGAGTACGAGGGGTGTACCACTTGTTCAGTCTACACAAGGACGACAAACTTACCGGCAGTCGCAACAATAGCGAACAACTCAAACTTTTAGGTTACAGAAGGTGGTGCCTCAGTCCAATCAGTGCGACAACCCACACCACAGAACTATGGTGGGTAGACTAGGAGACTGCAGGGCCGAGTGTATGCCCATACAGATCCCAGTTCCTCAAAGGCACCAGTTGTGCTCGATACTGCATCGATTGCTTCAGTTATCAGAGATACTCTCTTAGTGTACCGTTTATAGGCCAATGTTTTTATCGACACAGGAGCATTATATTCTTTTATCTCATTTTCTTTTGCATCTGCTTTGAGGCTAGAGATAGACACGTTGAGTAGCATGCTTTGTGTAGAGACCTCGATCAGTGGGAACGTGGTGTTGGGACGAGTCTGTAGATCCTGTGAGTTAGAGGTCGCTGGCCGTTGTTTAGAGTTTGATTTTGTCATTCATGATATGACCACGTTTGATATCATCCTATGGATAGATTGGCTCACCATCTATCGTGCCTATATCGATTGTGATCGACGGAGGGTATTGATTTATACACTTGGGGGTATTATTTTTGTTTCGTGGGTGATCGGGATGATGGTTCAGTGCCCATCCCCAGTGTTGTGCAAAATTGAGAAAACCTTAGCTTCCTCTTCTCTTCTCTCATGTTGGATGAGGCTGTTGGTGTTCGAGGAGAGTTTCCCTTGTAGTTTGTGACTACCTAGATGTGTTTCTTGACGATCTGTTCGAATTTCCACCATGTCGTGAGGTAGAGTTTTCCATCGATCTTGTTGTGGGAGCCGCTCCCATTTCGATGTCGTCTTATCGTTTTGCACCAGCAGAGTTGTGGGAGCTTAAGATACAGTTTCAAGAGTTGCTAGATAGGGGGTTTGTACGCCCAAGTACATCGTCGTGGGAAACTCCAGCCTTGTTTGCCAAAATGAAGTATGGGTCATTGAGATTGTGTATTAATTACTGAAAACTAAACCAAGTGACGGTGAATAACAAGTATCCTATGCCAAGGATTGATGATTTGTTCGATTAATTAAAGTGTTTGAGTTGTTTTTTGAATATTGACTTGAGGTCAGGGTATCACCAGTTGAGGATCAAGGAAGAAGATATAGTGAAGACTGCCTTCCGAACTCGTTATGGTCACTATGGGTTTTTAGTCATGTCGTTCAGTTTGACGAACGCACCTGCGACGTTCATGGACTTGATGAACCGCATATTCCATCCTTATCTTAACAGTTTTGTGGTCGTGTTTGTAGATAACATTCTTATCTACTCACCATCGAGGGAGTTACATAAGGAACATCAACATATTGCCCTACAGCTTCTGAGGAAACATTGACTGTATGCAAAATTTGATAAGTGAGAATTTTGGATGCCTGAGGTGAAGTTTCTTAGACATGTGGTGTCAAGAGATGGAGTATTTATGGACTCTTTAAAGACTGATGTACTAATGAGTTGGGAACGAATGAAGAATGTGTTTGAAATTCGCAGCTTCCTAGGTTTGGCAGGCTACTACCGACTATTTGTGAAAAAATTTTCTCGACTTGTTGCGCTGATGACTCGCCTTAAATGGAAGGGAGTCAAGTTTGTTTAGAGTGAGTCTTGTGAGTTGGCATTCCAAGTGCTGAAGAAGAGACTGACGAGTGCACCAGTATTAGTTATTCTGAAACAATGTTTGGGTTATACTATTTACTGTGACGCGTCGCATGACGTTTGGGATGTGTCTTGATGTAGGAAGGCCAAGTTGTGGCTTATGGGTCTTGACAGTTGAAGATTGATGAGCAAAACTATCCGACACATGACTTGGAATTGGCAGTTGTAGTTTTTGCCTTGAAGGCATGACAGCACTGTCTTTACGGCGAGCATTTTGAGGTTTTCTCAGATCACAAGAGTTTGAAATACTTATTTTCTCAAAAGGACCAGAACTTGCGCTAGCGATGGTGGGTGGAGTTAATTGAGGACTACGACTTTGATCTCCAATGTCACCTTGGGAAGGTCAATGTCTTGGCCGATGCTCTTAGTAGAAGATTTCATAGTTCCTTAGCTTCAGTTGTCATACAAGAGTGGGACATGCTTGAGGATGTTATTGAGTTTGATTTGTGTCTCGAAGTGATAGAGGAGGGTGCAACCCAATTTTCTATGGTTTCGCGACCCATGTTGGTTACTCATGTTTTGGAGGTTTAGTAGACGGATCAGAAAGCTCAGATGTTATGGGATAGTGTTGCTAGTGGGGAAGATACCAAGGCTTGTGTTGTATCCCCGGATCAGAGTTTGAGATTTGGTGGGAGAGTGTTTGTGTCAGAGTCATACCATGACGATGTGTTACGTGATTTCCACCATTCTTGTCTTGTAGTGCACCTAAGAGGCACCAAGATGTATCATGATTTGCATCGACAGTTTTAGTGGAAAGAAATGGAGAGGGATGTAACTCAGTTTGTTTCACGGTGCCTTACTTGTCAGCAAGTGAAGGTAGGACATCAGAAACCAGTAGGGTTGCTATAGTCATTGCGAGTATTAGAGTGGAAGTGGGAGAACATTACGATGGATTTTGTATCTAGACTTCCGAGATCGCCTAAGGGACATGATGCCATTTGGGTTGTGGTTGATAGACTGGCGAAGTATGCACACTTTCTTCCCATACGTGTGAAGGATTCTGTAGATAAGTTGACTAAGTTGTATGTTAGTGAGATTATTTGGTTACATGGATTGCCTGTATCTATTGTTTTTGATCGAGTTCTGTGCTTTACACCACGCTTTTAGCAGAGTCTTCAGTCGGCATTGGGAGCGAGTTTTCTTTTCAGCACTGCTTTTCATCCTTAGACAGACGGTCAGTCCGAGCGGACGATACAAATTTTAGAGGACATGCTGCGAGCTTGTGTGCTAGATTTTCAGAGATCTTGGGAGGATCATCTACCATTAGCAAAGTTTGCATATAATAATAGCTATCAATCTAGTATCAAGATGGTGCCTTTCGAGGCCTTGCATGGTAGGTCGTGTAGGTTGCCAGTATGTTTGATAGATGTGGGAGAAGCAGCAGTTTTGAGACCCGACCTGGTGCATGAGACAACAGAGAAGATCAGCGTGATTCGTTAACATTTGGTGACGGCCCAAACCCGTCAAAAGAGTTATGTGGACCGGAGGAGGAGGCCTTTAGAGTTTGAGATTGAGGACTACGTGTTCTTAAAGGTCTCACCACGCAGAAGTTTGATGAGATTTGGTCGTAATAGGAAGTTGTCACCGCACTTTATTGCACAGTTTGAAATCCTTGAGAGGATTGGGGAGGTGACATACCATCTGACATTACCTCCTCAGTTGTCATGTGTACACAACGTGTTCCATATTTTGATGCTTTGAAAATACGAACCTGACCCGTCACATATCTTGGATTGGGCTGAGTTACGGGTGGATGATGACATTTCTTATGAGGAACAACCCGAGAGGATTCTTGACACGAAGGAATAAGTGTTGAGGCGGAGAACCATTGCCTATGTCAAGGTCTAATGGCTTTATCACGGTGTTGAGGAGGCCACGTGGGAGCGTGAGTTTGAGGTACGTACTAGGTACCTTGGGTTGTTTTCTTCTTGACTACGTAGCAAATTTTAGGGGGCGAAATTCCTTGAGGGGGAAAGAGTTGTGAGGCCCAATTTCTTTTGTTTTTGTAATATATTCTCGACGTGTTATATATTGCAGTTGGTTGTTATAGAAATGTTTGTTTCTATGTAGTTCTATGCATGCCGTAGCTTAGAAATGCGTGATAGTATCAATCTCGGACCTGTTTGAGCGTTGTGGCATAAAGTTGGTAACTTTCTAGTTAGTACCGCTCGATCAATCTGTCGCGGGTAGATAAGGTTGAGTTGGTGGATTGCATGGGTTCTTGTGCCAAAGCTTCTCATCTAAGCTTCCTCTCTTCTCTCTCTTGAAGAAACCAAAACCCTTGCCTCCTCTCTACCCTTTGGCTTGCTTCAGGCTTGATTTTTGGCTTTACGATAGTGGATCGCTGATATACTCACTGAGGGCTTCACGTTCATCCAAACAAAATCTCGATTTGGCGACTTTAGTTTTTCGCCAGTTGTTAAAGCTTTGAGTTTTTAACTCTCTACGGTACGATTCTAGACTATCTTGCATTAAAAGGGTGTTATATGTGGTTATACACATTTTTACCATTTTAAAATGCTATAAATGTTAAGCTTTGTGTTTAAACCTTGTTTGGTTGGATAAAAAGCATGTTTTTCATTTTTAAGGTTTATTACGAAGTTGGTGGACGTATGTGTATGTGAATTTCAAAAGGATTAGTTTTGAAAACTGTAAGGATTCATATATATGTTGCGAAAACATGGTTTTTGGAAGTTTTGGAACAAACCCTTGGGCTTGAACCTTGGTTTCAACGTGTGGTTGATAGCTGTGTGCATATATGCGTTTTAATAAACGAGATGTGTGCCTTTAAACATTTTGGACATGGCTTTGTGCGTACAACCGTTTAGATATATATGTTTTGTGCCTTTTTAATGTTTCATTAGATGTACCATAACAATGTGTTTAGCTTGGGCTTCAATTGCTCTTCGGTGAAAGTCTAAAACTTGCGCAAAGTAGGTGCTTCGTTCATTCGAGTTAATCCCCATAAATGAAGTGATTGCCCCATTGGAAGGCATTTGTTGTTGTAGCAATGTATAGATCTTATCATTATCTAGCGGGTCATTGGATGCCCCAGAACTAGGTTAATGGGTGAGAGTCTATACTTGTTACCTTTATCCCAGGTGCGACAGGGTCGGTACATAGGGAATTGTAAGGCCTGGTTCCTTTTTTTTCGTATATATATTCAATGTGTTGTTTTTTTTACCCCGTCGTTTTAGAACAGCATTTATATATGTGTTTTACGCTTGTTCGGGTTTTGAAAATGCGAGTTTGGTTTGGTTTGGGGCTGCAAAACTTGTTTTCGTCACAAGGGTTATTTTCTCCGTCATCCAATCAACTGGACTATGTGAACAAGTCGACTGGGTTGGCAGTTTGTGGATCTAGTCGACTGGACTCAGTGATCCAGTCGTCTGGGTTGGGTTGGTGGACGTTTCTAAGATTCTAGTAGCCTTTCCAGTTGACTGGATTGGGGGATCCAGTTGACTGGATTGGGGGTGGCCTATAAATATCTAGCCTTAGATATTTTCTTTTTCACATCAAAGCTCCACCTTCTCTCTAGTTTTTCGGGGGGGTGCTTGATTTTTGGTGATCAAATAGTGAATTCGTGCTTTCCTCGCCGAGGGCTTCGTGTTCATCCGAACGAAATCTCGTTTTGACGAAGTTCATTTTTTGAGGTGTCAAGTTTTTTACTTAACGAGGTAGGATCCTAGACTCTTATGTCTTAAAAGGATGCTACGTGGAATATTATGCATTTTTACCATTCTAAAATGCGTGAAAAGTTGTTTTAGATGTTTAATCTCTATTTGGTTGGACGAAATGGCTTTTAAAGTGTTTTTATGTTTATTCCATGTTGATGGATGTGTAGATGTCCGAGGTTTTCAAAAAAATGATTTAAAAACGAAAAGATTTATGGAAGGTTTTGGAAAAAAACGTGTTTGGTGGTTTAGAGCTAACCCTTGGGGTTGAGCTTGGATTTTTAAAATATTTGGTTGAGGTGTGGGTTTATCTCGATGGACATGTGAATGATATGACAGTTTGTATGTGGATATTTAGTACATTGCTATGTGCGTACTTATATCTGTTGAATCATGCGAAGAACTACATATTAGGGCAAGTGATTGTCCCGCGGTAAAAGACTACGAAGAACTTGATGATTGGGTTGGTATTATCCCACGGTGAAAGACCGTGAAAGAGTATGACATGCATATGAACATTGTTGCGTATGCTTACTATATTATCGGACATTGTTAGATGTCGACAGATGACGAGAAAACTTACGATTTTTGAGAAGTAAAAACCATTTTCCTTTTTTTTTTTGCTCGTGTGAGTCGGAATATTCATATTATTTGTGTTTGCGTGTTTTGCTTTTGAATTCATGCCAGTCTATTTTCTATTAGGCTTCGGTTCACGTTGTGAGATTTGTGTAAACCTTTTTTAGGTGACTGTAATCATGGGTGTTATTCTAATGGAGCCCCAGAGGTGGAAGAATTTTATTTAAAGTTTCCATTTTATTATGGGATCTTGTACTGTTACATGTATTGCCTGTACTTGAAGGCATGTTTTGTAATCTTTGAGGCGATATTTTATTCATGTATGAATGTATGTTTATTTTGAGAGAAGAACCCTGGGTTTTGGGGTGTGACAACTTGGTATCAAATCTGTAGATTCGAATACCTAAGAGTCGTGGGAAGAGGGTGCATCACCGTGTGAGGATGATTGCGTGTGCTTGATTGCATATGTTTAAGTATTTTTATAACATGAGCATGATAGCTTGTTGAGCATGAGAATGTTGTGTATACATAAGTATGGAGGTTGGACCTTAGGATTGATTAGTCTTGCCTTTAGGTATTTGGATTAACAAATTTGGAAGCTAAGTCAGAAATGCATTTGGTTGACATATTTTCTAGCAAGGAATCTAAGTAGATTATCCAAACTGACGCGTCATTCTTGTCGGTTCTCTTCAGTATGTGATATGTGTTTACATGATCTTGAATGGCTGTGTTAGCATGATTATGTGTTTTATGTTAGTGATAACATGACGAATGAAAGCTTATGTTGTTTATGTTCCTTTCGTATAGAAGTAATTTCTGCGCATGGAGGACGAGGTCGTGGTCGTGGTCGAGGCCGTGGCCGTGGTTTAGGCCCAGGGGATGTGCCAATCCCTGATGCTGGGGATGCTAATGCTCCCCAAGGACTTGTAGATGTGGTAGACTTGTTGCGTGAGATGGTAGGCTCCATCCGTCAGCTAGTCGAGTCTGCTAGGGGGAGAGAGAGAGTACCCGGGCCAAGGGCGACTGTCGCGATGTGGGAATTTCAACATCTCGACCCTCCTACATTTATCGGGGATCTCGATCCCAAGGTGACCACAGAAAGGCTGGAGCTTGTGACAAGAATTCTGGATACCCAATAGATAGTTGAGGATGACCTGAGGATTTCATTTGTCTCATTTCAGCTAAGAGGGGATGCTCATGAATGGTGAAAGTTTGCTAGAACGGTTATGGGAGGCACATAGGATGCGTTTACAAAAGTGTTTTTTGAGAAGTACTTTCTCGAGTCCTCGAGAGATCTTTATTGTGAGGAGTTCTTTTCCCTCACCCAGGAGACGCTGAGTGTGGTGCAGTATGAGGCGAGGTTCACTAGCTTGTCCCGCTTTGCTCAGGACTGTATATCTACTAACGATTTGCACTCGAAGAGGTTTGAAAGGGGTCTGAGGCCCGTGATTAGGGAACGGGTGGTAGGATTGAGATTACGTGTTTTTATAGATTTAGTGGAGTCGGCAGTTGTTATAGAGAATACACTAAATGAGACTCGTCGACCTAGGGAGGTCAGGGCATCGCAGAGTGGCGTGGATACTCAGTCAAGTGGGTGCTCTAACAAGAGGTAAAGGTCCTTCGGCCTCAACCCACATCCCTCGGGGTCACAGCAACAATTTTCTATACTAGTACCTTCAATAACTTCGTTAGGAAGGTCAAAGCAGAGAGAGATCATCTGTTATCGGTGCAGACAGCCCAGGCATCGAGTGACAAACTGTCCACAGAAGGGACAATCTCAGAGTTCAGTACAGGAGAGAGAGCCACTGATTTGTTATGGATGCAGCCAGTCAGGACACATTCATAGGAATTATCCTCAAGGAGGGAATGTACAGAGCACGGCAGGTGAACTGGTTGTTCTGCCCACGCAGGGACGACAGATTTATCAACAACCTATGGCTCAAGTGTCTAGGATTGCAGACGGCAGTGCGTCAATATAGTCAATGCGGCAATCGATAGTTAAAGGCTATGGTTGATAAACTAGGGGAACGCAGGGCCGAGTGTACGCACTTTCAGATCCCAGTTCTTCCAAGTCACTAATTATGTCTGATGCTGTAGCTACATCAGTGATCAGAGGTACTCTCTTAGTGTATAGATCATGGGCCAGTGTTCTTATCGACATAAGAGCATTGCATTCTTTTATTTCATCATCTTTTGCATCTGCAATGGGGTTAGAGACAGACTCATTGAGTAGTACGTTGACTGTAGAGACCCCGATCGGTGGGAATGTGGTGTTGGGTCGGGTCGGGTTTGTAGATCCTGTGAGTTGGAGGTTGCCGGTCGCTGTTTAGAGTTTGATTTTATCATTCTAGACATGACCATATTTGATATCATCCTAGGGATGGACTAGTTGACCGCCTATCGTGCCTTTATCAATTGCGATCGACGAAGGGTATCGATCTGTATGCAGGAGGGTGATTGCTTTTGTTTCATGGGAAAATGGGACGAGGGTTTGGTGTCTATGCCCGGTGTTGTTTGGAACAGAAAAAACCTGGGTTTCCTCTTTTCTGCTCTCATGTTGGATGAGGCGATTAGGGTTCAAGGGGAGTTTCCTCCTGTGGGTTGTGACTATCCAGATGTCTTTCCTAACGATCTGTTTGAGTTTCCATCGAGCAGTGAGGTAGAGTTTTGTATCGATCTTGTTCCGGGAGTTGCTCCTATTTTGATGCCATCTTACCGTTTTGCACCGGCTGAGTTGCAAGAACTCAAGGTACAACTTCAAGATTTACTTGATAAGGAGTTTATACGTCCGAGTATGTCGCCTTGGGGAGCTCCAGCTCTTTATACAAAGAAAAATGACGGGTCCTTGAGGTTGTGTATTGATTACCAGAAGTTGAATCAAGTAACGGTGAAAAACAAGTATCCTATGCCAAGGATTGATGACTTGTTTGACCAGCTGAAGGATTCGAGTTGTTTTTTGAGGATTGATTTGAGGTCAGGGTACCATCAGTTGAGGATTAGGGACAAGGACATAGCGAAGACCGCCTTCCGGACTCGTTATGGTCACTATGAGTTTTTGGTTATGCCGTTCAGTTTAACTAACGCTCCGGCAACCTTTACGGGTTTGATGAATCATATCTTTCATCCATATCTGGACAGTTTTGTGATTATGTTCGTGGATGATATTCTTATCTACTCACCCACGGGAGAGATACATGACGAACACTTGCATATTGTTCTACAGCTTTTAAGAGAGCACCATTTGTATGCGAAGTTTGAGAAGTGTGAATTTTGGATGTCTGAGGTGAGATTACTTGGACATGTGGTATCGAAGGATGGGGTATTAGTGGATTCTTTGAAGACGGATGTAGTGATGGATTGAAAACGATCGAAAAATGTATTTGAGATTCGTAACTTTTTGGGTTTGGCAGGTTACTATCGGTGATTCATGAAAGACTTTTCTAGACTTACCACGCTGATGACAAGCCTTATGCGAAAGAGAGTCATGTTCATTTGGAGCGAGCCCTCTGAGTTAGAATTTCAAGAGTTAAAGAAGAGGTTGACTAGTGCACCAGTGTTAGTTATTATAGAATGAGGTTTGTGTTACGTAGTGTATTGTGATGCGTCGAATGATGGTTTGGGTTGTGTCCTGATGCAGGAAGGTAAAGTTGTGGCTTACGGATCTTGACAAGTGACAACTCATGAGAAGAATTTTCTGACACATGATTTGGAGTTAGCAACCGTGGTCTTTGCCTTGAAGGCGTGGCAGCACTATCTTTATGGAGAGCATTTTGAGAATTTCTCCGATCACAAGAGTTTGAAATACTTGTTTTCACAAAAGGACCTAAATCTATGCCAATGACGGTAGATGGAGTTTATGGAAAATTATGACTTTGAATTGTAGTACCATTCAGGAAAAGTAAATGTCATGGTCGACGTTTTTAGCAGGAGATCTCATGGTTCGTTAGCTTTTATTGCTATACGAGAATGGGACATGCTTGGGGAGGTCGGTGAGTTTGATCTATGTTTAGGGGAGACAGGGAACGGTGCAACTTAAATTTTCAGTGGTTTCACGACCTATGTTGGTTGCTCGTGTACTCGAGGTTCAGCGGACAGATCAAGAGGCTCAGATGTTAACGGGATCGTATTGCTAGTGGAATGGACACCACAGGATGGGTTGTGAGCCCGGATTAGAGTTTGAGATTGATGGGGAGGCTGCTTGTACTAGAGTCATGCCGTGCTGATGTATTACGTGATTTTCACCATTCTCGTCTTGTAGTGCACCCAGGAGGCACCAAGATGTATCATGATCTGCACTATTAGTTCTGGTGGAACAGAATGAAGAGGGACATGACGCTACTTGGGTTGTAGTCAATAGGCTGACGAAGTCTGCACACTTTCTTCCCATTCGCGTGAAGGATTTTGTGGACAAACTGAGTAGATTGTATGTCAGTGAGATAGTTCAGTTGCATGGAGTACCTGTATCTATTTTTTTTGACCGAAACCTGTGCTTTATATCGCACTTTTGACAGAGTCTTCTCGTAGCTTTGGGGACGAACTTGATGTTTAGCACTGCTTTTCATCAGCAGATGGATGGTTAATCCGAGCGTACCATACAGATCTTGGAGGATATGTTGAGAGCTTGCGCGCTTGATTTTTAGGGTTCTTGGGAAGATCACCTACCGTTAGTAAAGTTTACGTATAAGAACAGTTATCAGTCCAGTATTGGGATGACACCTTTTAAGGCTTTGTATGGCAGGCCGTGTAGATTGCCGGTATGTTAGACAGTTGTGGGAGAGATGTAGTATTGGGACTCAGCTTGGTGCGGGAGACGGCAGAGAAGATTGCTGTGATTCTCCAACGTTTAGTGACGGCTCAGAGTCGTCAGAAGAGCTATGCTGGTCAGAGGAGAACACCTTTGGAGTTTGAGGTGGGGGACCATGTATTTCTAAAGGTCTCTCCACGTTGAGGTTTGATGAGATTTGGCCGTAGCGGGAAGCTATCACCACGTTTTATTGCGCCGTTTGAGATCCTTGAAAGCATTGGAGAGGTGGCATACCGTCTAGCATTACCACCTCAGTTGGCATCTGTGCACAACGCGTTTCACATTTTTATGCTTCGAAAGTATGAACCTGACCTGTCACATGTGTTGGATTGGGCTGAGTTATGAGTGGATAAAAATTTTACTTATAAGGAGTGACCTGTGAAGATTGTGGACACGAATGAGCAAGTGTTGATAAGGCGAACTATTTCTTATGTTAAGGTTTTATGGCTTTATCACGGAGTTGAGGAAGCCACGTGGGAGCTTGAGTCCGGAGTTCATGCTATATATCCAGAGTTGTTTGCTTCGTGACCTTGTAGCGAATTTCGGGGACGAGATTCCTTTAAGGGGGAGAGTTGTGAGGCCCAATTCTTTTTCTTTTTTTCGTATATATATTCGATGTGTTGTTTTTTTTACCCCGTCATTTTAGAACAGCATTTGTATATGTGTTTTACGTTTGTTCAGGTTTTGAAAATGCGAGTTTGGTTTGGTTTGGGACTGTGGAACCTGTTTCCGTCGCAAGGGTTGTTTTCTCCGTTGTCCAATTGACTGGGTTGGTAGTGTGTGAATCCAGTCGACTGGACTAGGTGATCTAGTCAACTGGGTTGGGTCGGTGGACGTTTTTGAGATTCCAATAGCCTTTCCAGTCGACTGGATTCATGTTTGGGCGTGGCCTATAAATATCTGCGCTTAGATATTTTCTTATATATTTTCTTTTTCACATCAAAGCTCCACCTTCTCTTTAGTATTTTGGGGGGACTCGGGTTTGATTTTTAGCAATCGAATAGCGGATCCTTGCTATCATCGCTAATGGCTTCGTGTTCATCCAGAAGGAATCTCGTTTCGACGAAGTTTATTTTTCGAGGCGTCGAGTTTTTAACTCAACGAGGTAGGATCCTAGACTCTTATGTCTTAAAACGGTGCTACGTGGAATATTATGCGTTTTTATCGTTCTAAATGCATGAAAAGTTGTTTTAGATGTTTAATCTCTGTTTGGTTGGATGAAATGGCTTTTAAAGTGTTTTTATGGTTTATTCCATGTTGATGGACGTATGGATGTCCATGGTTTTCAAAAATGTGGTTTGAAAACGAAGGGATTTATAGACGATTTTGGAAAAACGTGTTTGGAGGTTTAGAGTTAACCCTTGGGGTTGAGCTTGGATTTTTAAAATATTTGGTTGAGGTGTGGGTTTATCTCGATGGACATGTGAATGATATGATGGCATGTATGTGGATATTTAGTACATGGCTATGTGCGTACTTATATCTGTCGAATCATGCAGAGAATTGCATATTAGAGCAAGTGATTGTCCCGCGGTGAAAGACTGCAAAAAACTACATGCATATGAACATTGTCGTGTATGCTTACTATATTATCAAACATTGTTAGATGTCGAGAGATGACGAGAAAATTTATGATTTTTGAGAAGTAAAACCGTTTTCCTTTTTTTTTTGGCTCGTGTGAATCGGAATATTCATATTATTTGTGTTTGTATGTTTTGCTTTTGAATTAACACTAGTCTATTTTCTATTGGGCTTTAGTACACATTGTGGGATTTGTGCAAACCTTTTTCAGGTGACTGTGGTCACAGGTGTTGATCTAATGGAGCCCCGGTGTAACACCTCACTCTCGCAAGGCACCAAACCTGAACAAAGGGATGTGATCTCGCTGCAGCCTACCGGCCAAAGAGAAAGATAAGGGATAAAGATAATAAGAGACCAAACAAGAACTTCTAAGTAACCACAATGCCATAATGTCAAAAGAAGTATACATGAGTCAGTAGGGATTCGCCATGCCAAGGGTATACATTACTTCTAAAACATCAAAAAAAAACCTTCAGGGTCTTATACATAATGTTTTGCCAAAACTAAAAATTAAACAAAAGAAAATTGAAGCAACACGATTCCCAACACCAGAACCAAAATTACTCGACGACGCCTGTGGTGGACCGGCTCCTAGCCGTTCCTAGAATCTGCAACCGCAGAGGTTACAGGAGAGCGCACTTAGCATTATTATGAACAGAAAAGACAGTTACTTAGTTAAGAATAACTGAAAAATCTTTCTAAAAATAGTTCATCACACTGTCCACGGAAATATAGAAACTGATGCATTTGTTTGAACACAAAAATATCACAGATTGTACAGAACCTTCTCAGTATTGCAAATAGAAATATGTTCCTTGCTTAACAACCACAAATTTAAAATGCATGACCATTTTATCAAATCTAGACTCAAACCCCAACAATATCCAAGTAGTCGTCAACCTCACGACCAGGAGTTCCGAGGGTGTGTCGTAACCTCAATTCTCAATGCACAGATAGCCATGTGATGAAATGAGGGCCACTCTCCACCAAACACGAGTTGTATGTGCTATAACCTGGGACTCAGCTCAAAACCCTTTAAGGCAAAAAGCCCCGCTCAACGGAAAACCTCCCTCATAGGGATAAACAACACCTATAGTTGGGTAACCTCCCTCATAACGGGATATAAAAGACCAGAAATCCTTATAACTTGGCACTTTGAAACAACCACACAACATTAACAATACTTTCATAGTAACATCATGCTAGCTCAAAATATCATGGATAACACACTTGAATTAAAAACATCAAGGCTTTTGAAAACAACAGGTTCATGCGATCGTCAAACTGGTCATAATTCAAAACATACGCTTCAAAGCATTTTCATGCATCATTTACATAAACTCAAGTTCAAGATAATGATTAAGCAGTCTCACCTTATCTTATATGCATACGAATCGAGCCTTTGACAACGAGTTAAGCTTGCTTCTCGGGTAACAAAACTTTCATGCCTAGCAAGTAAACATAACTTAACCGTCAACACGGAGTTCTACCCCTCTTAGAACATGAAATACTGAAACGATTCTGGCCATTGAATATTTTCTTGATTTTTAGGGACCATAGCTACTTTTTATTTACATTTAAGGGGTACTACACACTTGCCCAATCCTTCACTTGTTTAAGGATTTAACGTAACCATTTGTTACTCTTTCCCAATCATTAAATTTTAAAGTACCGCCGCATCTTGAGGTACTTAGACTTGAAATTGGATTATGATTTTTTGCAATGATTTAGATTAAAATATTTTCTATAACTTTTATGTTCAACACAAAATCCAAAAACAAAGGCAAAAGGATGAAAAACTTGACGGAAACGAAAACAGTTTAGCACTTGCTCAGAGAATTGGTCAGAAAAGTGTCTCTGTCTGTCCTAGTTTAGAGTTACCATATCAAGTCAAAATGAGTCCATTTTTGTGTATGTTCTACGTCAACATGTCTCCTACAAGTTTCATGTTTAGAGTTAAGGATAGTTGTTTGGAACAAGTTATACTTTTTGCCCATTTTAGAAAATAGGATCTGTCTGCCACCAAAACTTAGCAGAGCCAGTTTTTGACAGTGGGTTTGAAACGGTTTTAGAATATCATCCCGAGGCTTTAAGGTCTGATTTCTAGGAAGAAAATACTTTAATATGTTAGCTACAATATTCATGTAGACTACTTTTGGAATAGGTTACTAAAAATAGGGGTTTTGGGCTACACAACAGTATGTGATAGAAGTGTCCCTTGAGGGCTAAAACTCAACAGGTGCTTTGAAAGAGATTTTGACCTATCAAAACTCAATATTTTGTTGTCATTTATGGTGGGTTGATAGATACTCATGTTATCTACAACTTTTATGTTTTGACCAAATTTCATATCGCATTGAAAACTAGGGTTTTCAGGTCTGTGGTATTGACTTGTCGGAAAACGACATACTTTGGTAAAATTGCAATATCTCGAGTTCTACTTATTTAAATGAGTTGAAACCAAATTTGGATGAAATATAACACAAAAGGGTAAATCTGGACATAAATCACATACTTAGATCTAGTTTCTACATTGAGTTATGGTATTCCAAAGTTTAGGGCAAAAACATCTATCTTCTCAAAAATTAAGTCTCTTAGGGTCCAAGTCTTCTACTTATGTCATGTCAAGTTTTTGTTCCATTTCTTTACATGCTTGTGTTTTAGACATTAATACCAAGGTTCCAACACACTTATAGGTGATGATACTCAAAGATAACTACACACAACAACATCTCATATCACACATAATGATAACAGCCCCAAATTTCCAACATCGACGCCTTTTTGGTTTATTTTCGGTTCTCAATTTTATAGTGCTTAAAGATATGTGCTGGTGGATATTTTGTGGGATCTTAGACATATGGTTTAGAGGTTTTACTTACATGTTTGAGAGATCAAAAGATGGTGAAAAACTAGTTGGACTTTGCTTTTGGAACTATGATCTCCACAGACCCCTTTCTTGGATCCCTTCTTCTTCTTCTTCTTCTTCTTCTCTCAAACTTCCATGGACCCTCAAGAACACTCACAATCTGGTCTTTCTCCCTCTTTCTCCACCGAAATATAAAGGGGGAAGAAGGTGTTTGGGCTTAGTTTATATAGGAAGGCAAGGGAACAAAATAATTAAATTTTTTGGTACTTTTTCTTTCCTTCACATGGGCTAATTAATTTAGTTCAAGCTTTGAGGAGACAAAATCAAATTTGGGGAAGGAAAATTTGGTTAGGGTCAGTTTGGGCGGACAAAAATCTGATACACCATCAATCAAGGGGGTTTGCATTGGTTTGCGTGCCCTTTTGTGCAAGAAAATGCTTTAAAAGTTAGTTTGATATATCTTTTTGGTGTCTTTTCCTACTGAGACCTATTATTTTCATATGCTTATGAGAAAAATAATATTCCCATGTATTATCATAGTTCCCATAGTAATTGATTAAATAGATGTAATCTTTTAAGTCAAATTAAGCTATTTTGGTAATATCTAATTTTTTAACTTATTTTGTTGTGTATGAACTTCAATAAAGATTTGTTTTGCTTTTGTTGACCTATAACACTATATTATTATGTATATTACTTGTTCAACAAGTATTGGATCATCATAATGCTTAACTTAATACCTTTCTCATCATTTTAAACTAAAAAGAAAGCAAAAAGTCACTTTTTGGCACTCTTCCCAAGGTGGGCGGCCACTATGGGTATTTTTGTCATTTTTTATATTATTTTGTCCTTTGCTACTTAATTGTACTTAAATCCTTGATTTAGGGTATCCATGTGTCAAAATTTAGGTTTTTAAGACTTTTCGAGCTTAACTCTTGTCTTAAACGACTTGAACTTATAACTTTGAATTCTTATCCTCAACATTAGGGTTTTAATACATGCTTGTGTGGTTCCCACTCTGTCCCGGGTCTCAGGCTCGAAAGGTTAAATAGTCGGGCCGGTACTTCTTACCAAACATAGGTTCGAGATTTCGTTTCTTTTGAGATGTTCTTCCTTTTCTATTCGTTTCTTTGAGCTTGGGTTATTACAATCTACCAGCCTTTAAGAAATTTTGTCCTCAAAATTTACATACCTTGCTTGACGAGACGGGGATATTTTTTATGATAAGGCTTTAACCCCAAAGTCACAGTTCAAACTAATAGTTTCTAACACACGACTCTATATAACAATTCAAAATGCCATTAAAGGCAAACACTTACCCTTAAAGAACTACAACGCAATGCCTTTGAAGACCAGCCCTCACTTTACCGGGCTTCACACAATACCTTTGTAGGACTTACACACACCCTTACCGGGCAAAACTCTTTTAGATTAATCGTACCCTTTCATGGTGGTATCTTTAAGAACACACGGTCCCTCACTACAAACTCCAGGTCGCATCTCTGATTATCTACACAACTCTCTTTAATCTCTCTCAGATCAACTTAATCTTATCAATGGTAATTTGAACTATCTCGGGTACAAACAACTTCCTCTCTCCGACTTCTTTCCAACAAATTGGATTTCAACATTTCCTACCATATAACGCTTCGTAAGGGGTCAACCCTATAGTTGACTAAAAACTATTGTTATATGTGAACTCGATCAACGATAAATGTTCCTCCCTGCTTCCAGCAAAGTCTAGAACGCATGCTCTAACCATAACTTCTAAGGTCTGAATTGTTCTCTCTAATTGACTGTTAGTCTGTAGATGGAAAGTCATTCTAAACTTTAAAGTAATCCCCAATGCTTCTTGTGAGCTTGGCCAAAACCAGGACGTAAAATGTGGGTTTTTGTCTAATACTATAGAAACAGGTACTTCGTGTAGCCTAACGATCTCATCTATATGAAGTCGTACAAACCGATCCACAGAATACGTCATCTTTATTGGTAGGTAGTGAGCTGACTTTGTCAACCTATCGACAATCATCCGAATAGCATTACTCCCCTTGGGTGTTCGAGGGAGTTCGATTACGAAATTCATGGTATTATGTTCCCACCTCCACTCGGATACTAGTAACGGTTATAATAATCCCGTCGGCTTCTAGTGCTCAATCTTAACTTGCTGGCATACTAAACATCTTGTCACGAAATTCTCTATGTCCTTCTTCATCTTACATCACCAATATATTTCCTTTAAGTCTCTATACAACTTCGTACTTTCTAGGTGCATGGTGTATGTTGAGTTATGTGCTTCGTCTAAGACTTGCCTCCTCAACTCCCCATTATTGGGCACATATTATTTGTGATCGAACCACAACACGTCATTTCAAATTTCAAATTTTGTCTTCCCTTTAGCCGCTTTTTTCACCCTTATCTTGACCACTTGATTATTCGCTAATTGAGTTGCTCGAATTTGATCTAAAAAAAGTTAGTCTTACGCTCAGAGTTGCTAATAGGCCTCCATTCTTTCCTATGTCAAGATGGGTTCTAACCGTTCGTATTTCAAAAAATGTACCAGCTCGTGCTGCTCGTAGATGCGCTATTTTTCCCCAATTGGTTTTTACTTAGGGCATCTTCTATGACATTAGCCTTCCCCGGATGATAGTGAATCGTGCAGTCATAATCCTTAATTAACTCCATCCGTCTCTTTTACCTCAAGTTCAGCTCTTTCTGGGTGAAAATATACTTCAAACTCTGATGGTCCGTAAAGATCTCACAAGGGACGTCGTACAAATATTGTCTCCATATCTTGAGCGTGAAGACGATTGCAGCTAACTCTAGATCGTGGGTAGGGTAATTCTTCTCATGAGGTTTTAATTGTCTATACGCATAGGCGTTAACCTTCCCGTGTTGCATCAAAACGCAACCCAAACCTTGGGGTAAAGCGTCACTATAAATAACAAAGCCCTCGTTGCCTGACGGAAGGGTAAGCACAGGTGCCGACACCAGTTTGGACTTCCACTCTTGAAAACTTCGTTCGCATCCGTCGGATCATCCAAACTTGACATTCTTCTGGGTTAACCGAGTCAAGGGTTTCACAATCAGGAAAAAGACTCGAATAAAACGTCGATAATAATCAGCTAACCCCAAAAAGCTTCGTATCTCAGTCACGCTAGTTGGCCTTTTTCAAATGACTACCGCTTCCACATTCATTGGGTCCACTTGTATTTCTCCTCCAGATATAACATACCTAGCTACACCACTTGATCCAACCAAAACTCACACTTTTTGAATTTTACATACAACTTGTGCTTTCTCAGGATCTACAAAGAATCTTCAAATGTTTCCTGTTTTCCTCTTCACTCAAAGAATATAACCGAATATCATTTATCAACACAATTACAAATTGGGCTAGAAAGCTTCTAGACACCCAATCCATCAGGTTCATAAATATAATAGGCGCATTCGTTATCCCGAAAGGCATCACCACAAACTCCTAATGCTCGTAACGGGTCCTAAAGGTAGTCTTGGGTATATCTGACTTCTACTCTTTCAATTGATGGTATCCTGATCTCAAGTCTATCATTGAGAACACTCTGGCTCCTTATAGCTGGTCGAACAAGTCATCTATCCTTGGTAAAGGATACTTGTTCTTAACGATCACCCTATTCAATTGTCGATAGTCGATACACATCCTCAGTGTCCCGTCCTTCTTTTTCACAAACAGTATAGGTGCTCCCCATGATGAGACACTAGGTCGAATGAATCCTTTTTCTAGTAACTCTTATAATTGTTCCTTCAACTCTAGTAGCTCAGCAGGTGACATTCTGTTGAGAGGAATAGATATGGGCGTTGTGCCTGGGTAGAGATTGATTGTAAACTGTACTTCTCGATTTAGGGGAAATCCTAATAAATCATCTGGAAAAACGTCTAGAAGTTCACAAATCACTGGTACCTCCGAAAGCTTCTTTTCTTCCATCTCTACGTCCATCACATGTGCCAAAAATCACTGGCAACCCTTCTTCAACATCTTCGAATCCTTAATGGCTGACACGATACAGATAGGTGTTCTACTCTTGTCCCCTTGGAAAACAAATTTCTTCTCCCCAGATATCCTAAAGACTACTCTTTTCCTAACGCAGTCTAGCGATGCATGGTAGGATGACAACCAGTCCATCCCAAAAAATCAAATCAAACTCAGACATAACCAAAGGCATCAAATCTACCAACATCTCCCTATTTTCTATCTTCAACACACAATCTTTGCACACACTTTTAATTACCACTCTAGCCTTACGACCATCAAGACTAATACCGCCACTTGGACCTAATGCGTCACTAGGGCTAAACATACCACGTACACTAAATGCTCCACAGGTATACGCTTACCCATATAAACCCAAGCACAACCCTCGTCATACCACAATATAGATTCGCATCTTTCCTTCACATACGTACCACTCACCCAATAATACTTTAACCGTACAGTACTAACTCCTGATTCTAAAATCTCATAACATCATCACTCAATCCCTTCACACATTCTCTGCCGCATAACCGAACCAAAAACCACTTTCGCACTTTAACTATTTCATCTTACTCGCCTTTTACCAAGACACTCGATTCACTCAAGGTTAATTTACAAAAACCATAACCATTAATTCATACAGTTTCACTTACGCCCCCACTATTCTCCTCCAAACACTTATTCCTCCCACGTACTCACACTAAGTTGCTTTGCAACTACACCAGAAACAATAGAATTATGTCACCCTTTAACTTCTCATAGAGTCCACACATTCTTATAAGAAATTCCTTATCTATACAAGCATCCTTTATGCACTAATCTAAATAGGTTTTCCCCTAACAGGTCACAACACAAAAGGTTTTCGAAAACAATTTCCTTATAACTCACACTGATGTCACAACAGAAACCGAATACCAACTCCTTACAAGTTACACAGTCTAGATGTCAAACAAATATAAATCAATACTTAAGAACTTACAACATGAACAACTCAGTCTATCTAAAATGCGTCCACCGCTCAAGCAATTTTCAGCGTCAGTAGGACTAACTATTTCAATAAACTCCTTCATATCTAAATTCTTGAATTGTTTAACTAAAGAGTTACCAGTCCTTCTGGCCCGCATTTCAATTCATCTTGCACTATGTTTACCCGTCTTGCGTAGTTGTTCATCTCAAAAATCGTAATCTTTGTTCTAATTCGAAAACTTAATCCATTCTTGAACCTTCTATACCTTATCTCCTCATCAGGTATAAGCTGGGTGACATATCTTGACAACTCTATAAACTTCACCTCGAGTTTTACCACAGTCATCCTTCCTTGTTCCAGGTCGATGAATTCCTCTCATGCTTGTAGTTTATGGGCTTGTACTACACATCGAACGTTTTCTCAAAATGATCCTAAGTGATTCTCCGGGGTACGGGAGGTTCAACTCCTGGCACCAGCATCTTTAAGAATCATTCCATGGCTTCCCACCTGTGGTATGTTTTGTCCCCTAAACATAAAAGCTACGAGGTTAAACCTATTATCCGCATCTACCCCCAACCTACCCAAAATACGTGCGGCATCCTTCAATCAGTTTTCTACTTCTGTAGGGCTAAGGGTTCCTATGAACTCCTTTGCGCCCAGATCCTTAAATTGTTTAATTAAGGGGTTACTGTTCCTCTCAGCTTGCATCGTGATCCAACTTGCGTTCTGTTTGATCAGTCTTACGATTGCCTCCAACATCTTAGCAGTTGGATCAGGTTCCACTGGTCCCACTTGCGGAGATTCTTCTTGTCGTGCCTCATTATACTGGTTGGGGTTGAATAACGCTCTGTTCGAGTTTCTCCATGCTCCTTCCTATCGCAGGAAATCTATGACTTATGGCTCGACACAGGAGTCCAACATATAAACATAAGGATAAGAACAAACTGTCTACGAAAGGTTTTAATGACACAAGGTTCATTCCCCTTAATCTGATAACCCACTTAGACTTCGGTAAACGACATCAACATAAGGCCCCTCTCAGCTTATCTCCCCATTCTGATAACTTGCTTAGACTTCCAATTAGGACCCTACATCTGCAAAACGTGTTTCCTAAATGGACCTCAATGCTAGTCAGTTAGATGCCCGAAGGCAAAGGTATGACAACCCCAGGCCTAAACCACTCTTCTTAACAGACCACGAAACGACACACTTAACTTACAGTCCACCACATACCACTTTGACAAGTCTACAAAACCTATAACCTAGAGCTTTGATACCAAAATGTAACACCCCGCTCCTGCAAGGCACCAAACTTGAACCAAGGAATGTGATCCTGCCGAAGGCTGTCGGCCAAAGAGAAAGACAAGGGATAACGATATTAAGAGACCAAACAAGAACTTCTAAGTAACCACAATGCCTTAATGTCAAAAGAGGTATACATGAGTCACTAGGGATTCACCATTCCAAGTGCATACATTAATTCTAAAACATCAAAAATAAATAAAAAATTCAGGATTTTATACATGAAGCTCTGCCAAAACTAAAAACAAAATAAAAGAAAATTGAACCAACACAATTCCCAACACCAGAACCAAAACTACTCGACAACGCCTTTGGTGGACCAACTCCTAGCCGTTCTAGGTATATACAACCACAGAGTTTACAAGAGAGCGCACTTAGCATTATCATGAACAGAAAAGATAGTTACTCAATTAAGGATAGCTGAAAAATCTTTCTAAAAATAGTTCATCATATTTTTCACGAAAATATAGAAACTAATGCATTTGCTTGAACATGAAAATATCACAGATTATACAGAACCTTCTCAGTATTGCAAACAGAAATATGTTCCTGGCTTAACCGCCACAAATTTAAAATGCATGACCACTTTCTCAAATCTAGATTCAAACCCCAACAATGTCCAAGTAGTCGTCAATCTCACGATCGGGAGTTTCGACAGTACCGTAATCTCAATTTTCAATGCACGAATAGCCACGAGATGAAATGAGGGCCACTCTCCACCAAGCACGAGTGGTATTGCTATAACCTGGGACTCAGTCCAAAAGCCTTTAAGGCAAAAACCCTCACTCAACGGGAAACCTCCCCCATAGGGACAAACAACACCTATAATTGGGTAACCTCCCTCATAACGGGATATAAAGGGCTAGAAACCCTTGTAACTTGGCACTTTAAAACAACCACACAATATTAACCATACTTTCATAGTAACATCATGCTAGCTCAAAATATCATGGATAGCACACTTGAATTAAAAACATCATGGTTATTGAAAATAACAAGTTCATGCGATCGTCAAACTGGTCATAATTCAAAATATACGCTTCAAAGCATTTTCATGCATCATTTACATAAACTCAAGATCAAGATAATGGCTAAGCACTCTCACCTTATCTTATATGCATACGAATTGAGCCTTTGACAACAAACTAAGCTTGCTCCTTGGGTAACAAAACTTTCATGCCTAGCAAGTAAACATGACTTAACTGTCAACACGAAGTTTTACCCCTCTTAAAACGTGAAGTACTAAAACGATTCTGGCCATTGAATGTTTTTTTGATTTTTAGGGACCATGGTTGCTTTCTTCTTAGGTTTAAAGGGTACTACGCACTTGCCCAATCCTTCACTTGTTTAAGGATTTAACTTAACCATTTATTATTCTCTCTCAATCATTAAATTTTAAAGTACCACAGCATCTTGATGTACTTAGACTTGAAATTTGATTATAATTATTTTTTGATTATTTAGATTAAAATATTTCCTACAACTTTTATGTTCAACATCGAAGCCAAAACCTAAGGCAAAAGGGTGAAAAATTTGACGGAAACGAAAACGGTTCAGCACTTGCTCAGGAAATTAGTCAGAAAAGTGTCTCCGTTGGTCTTGGTTTAGGGGTATTATATCAAGTCCACATAAGCCCATTTTTGAGTATGTTCTAGTTCCACATGTCCCCTACAAGTTTTATGTTTAGAGCAAAGGGTAGTTGTTTGGAACAAGTTATACTTTTTGGCCATTTTAAGAAATAGGGTCTGTCAGCCGCCAAAACTTAGCCAATCCGATTTTGGATAGAGGGTTTGAAATGGTTTTCGATAAACATCCCGATGCTTTAAGGTCTGATTTTTGGGCAAACTATACGTCAATATGATAGCTACAATGTTCATGTAGACTACTTTTGGAGTAGGTCACTAAAAATAGGGGTTTTGAGCTACACAACAATATGCGACAGAAGTGTCGCTTGAGGGCTGAAACTCAATAGGTACTTTGAAAGGGATTCTGACCTATCAAAACTCAATATTTTGTGCTCATTTGTGGTGGGTAGATAGATACACATGTTATCTACAACTTTCATGTTTTCACCAAAGTTCAGATCGCATTGCAAACTAGGGTTGTCAGGTCTGTGGTATTAACTGGTTGGAAAACGACACACTTTGGTGAAATTGCAATATCTCAAGTTCTACTTATTCAAATGAGTTGAAACCATTTTTGATGAAAGATAACACAAAAGGATAAATCTGGAAATAAAGAACATACTTAGATCTATTTTCTACATTGAGTTATGGCATTCCAAATTTCAGGGCAAAAATATCTATGTTCTCAAAAATTAAGTTTCTTACGGTCCAAATCTTCTACTTATGTCATGTTAAGTTTTTGTTCTATTTCTTTGCATACTTGTATTTTAGACATTAATACCAAGAATCCAGCACACTTATAGGTCATGATACTAAAAGATAACCACACACAACATCTCATATCATTCATAATTATAACAGTCCCAAATTTTCAACAACGACGCCAATTTAGTTTATTTTCGGTTCTCGATTTTTAGAGTATTTAAAGAGATGTGTTGGGGGATATTTTGAGGAATCTTAGATATAAGGTTTAGAGATTTTACTTACATGTTTGAGAGATCAAAAGATGGTGGAAAACTAGTAGGACTTTGCTTTTGGAACTATGGTCTCCAAAGACCCCTTTCTTGGATCCCTTCTTCTTCTTCTTCTTCTTCTTATTCTTCTTCTTCTCTCAAACTTCCATGGACCCTCAAGAACACTCACAATCTGGTCTTTCTCCCTCTTTCTCCACCGAAATATAAAGGGGGAAGAAGGTGTTTGGGCTTAGTTTATATAGGAAGGCAAGGGAACAAAATAATTAAATTTTTTGGTACTTTTTCTTTCCTTCACATGGGCTAATTAATTTAGTTCAAGCTTTGAGGAGACAAAATCAAATTTGGGGAAGGAAAATTTGGTTAGGGTCAGTTTGGGGGGACAAAAATCTGATACACCATCAATCAAGGGGGGTTGCATTGGTTTGCGTGCCCTTTTGTGCAAGAAAATGCTTTAAAAGTCAGTTTGATATATCTTTTTGGTGTCTTTTCCTACTGAGATCAATTATTTTAGTATGTTTATGAGAAATATAGTATTCCCAAGTATTAGTATTGTTCTCATAGTAATTGATTAAATAGATATAATCTTTTAAGTGAAATTAAGCTATTTTAGCAATATCTAACTTTTTGACTTATTTTATTATGTATGAACTTCAATAATGATTTGTTTGCTTTTGTTGACCTATAATACTATATTATTATGTATATTACTTGTTCAACAAGTATTGGATCATCATAATGCTTAACTTAATACCTTTCTCATCATTTTAAGCTAAAAAGAAAGCAAAAAGTTACTTTTTGGCACTCTTCCCATGGTGGGCGGCTACTAAGGGGTATTTTTGTCATTTTTTATATTATTTTGTCCTTTTCTACTTAATTGTACTTAAATCTCTGATTTGGGGTATCCATGTATCAAAATTTGAATTTTTAAGACTTTTCGAGCTTAACTTTTGTCTTAGACGACTTGGACTTATAACTTTTAATTCTTATCCTCAACATTAGGGTTTTAATACATGCTTGTGTGGTTTCCACTCTGTCCCAAGTCTCAGGCTCGAATGGTTAAACGGTCACGCCGATTCTTCTTACCGAACTTAGGTTCGAGATTTCATTTCTTTTGAGATGTTCTTTCTTTTCTATTCGTATCTTTAAATTTTGGTTATTACACCCGGAAGCGAAAGACTTTTATTTAAAGTTTCCCTTTTGTTATGGGATCATATACTATTACATGTATCGGCTGTTCTTGGAGGCATGCTTTGTAAGCCTTGAGGCAATATTTTATTCATGTATGTGTTGGAGAAAAGATTGCCAAGATCATTATTTTTGCAAACGATTAACGAACAAAATTTAACTGGACGGGCAAACGTTGAAACATGCTCCAGATAAAACTTTTGACGACGAACGATCAAAATAAAACCCGTGCAACCAAAGTTAATTTAGAAGAATACCTTTTGTCGATCGATTCTTTAACTACGATTTGATTCCGAGTTCAAACTCCAGTCAGATCTTCTACTGTATTCCCTTACGCGATTCTCGAACGTAGTGTGGGTTACGGACTATCGAAAACTTGTACCAACAGAACCCAGATATATTTAGTCTTGAAAGACAAATTATGATTTATCAATATAAAACTGGTTCAATCTACCCGCATATATATAGGGCTACCGCAGGGACTTGGGGAGTAATTATAAGTAACACTTTCAGTGGAACACAGTTACCTACCAGCGGTTTCTGCAATTATGGAAAGACGCAGCGATTTCTATAATTTTCATAAAATGCTGAATTACAGTTTACACCACTAAAGAACTATAATTGCACTTTGACCCATAATTTCAAGACCTTCTTGCATTGAGCTCCTGTTATTAAATGCTTACCATTTTTTTTCACGTTAATATTCTCGATACCCGCCAATTAAATTTAATTACTGACAATTTAATTTAATCGGCATCTTGGTATTCTTTAACCCCTTCCACTTAACTTATTTGACTGCCGAATAATCAAATCCACTTGCAGGAATTGAGTCGGTCAAAACTTATTAACTTCCTTAAGGAGGTATCGTCAATTTTGATTTTTCGGGACGTGGATTCCGTCAATAATTAATATTTGCCATATAAATAATACCGCTATCCAACTCACCAGAAATATAGACCCATATAAGATCGCACCCTCTAATGAATCAAAATAACGAATATTAAATATATGCAAATCAATAATTATTTTAGAATTAAGAGAATAAGTACTATTCATAATAATCTTGGGATATGAATTAATTTATATAGTTAGTATAAAATTAATTATCTCAAATATCTCGTTCAATACACAAAATGTGTACTGATGGTATATCTATTTTTATTAAACTGTGAATATAAAATTTATATTCTGCAAGAACGTAAAATTTGATCTTCTGTGTGTAAGCCGTACTTTACACACCAGATTAAATACTATACAAAATATTGGACATCCATGCATAATTAATAAATGATATGCATACATTGCTTATAAAGATTCTCATTAAATGAAAAATTAATTTTATTAAAATAAAATTAAATACTAAAAAAATAATTTTCAGTATACCAACCATAACAATCTCCCACTTATACTCAAAACCATGCTGCTATACATCTGACTCCCATGCCGTCTACATGACTATCAAAAGTCTTAGCCGGTAAGCTTTTTGTAAAATGATCTGCAAGATTATCTCCTGATACAATCTTAGTCATAGCAACATCACCTCTCTGTATAATTTCTCGTATCAGGTGATACTTATGCTCAATGTGCTTGCCTTTCTTATGGACCCTTGGCTCCTTCGAGTTTGCAACCGCTCCGCTATTGTCACAGTAAAGTGTAATAGCCGACTGAACTGAAGGCACCACAACTAGATCCAACAGGAAGTTCCTGAGCTAAACGGCCTCCTTGGCTGCTTCAGAAGCTGCCACATTCTTAGCCTCTATGGTGGAAGCAACAATGCAGGACTACTTGATACTCCTCTAACTTATAGCTCCACCTCTTAAGGTAAACACATATCTAGAGGTAGACTTACGGGAATCCTTGTCAGACTGGAAAACTGAGTCTGTGTACCTCAAAGGTACTAGAATGTCTGCCTGGTAAATCAACATAAAATGCTTAGTCCTTTTTAGGTGCTTGATTATATTTTTTACCGTAGTCTAATATTCCTGCCCTGGATTAAACTGATATTTGTTAACCTTACCAACGGCAAAACAGATGTCGGGTCTAGTGTAAAGCATAGCATACATGAGGCTTTCTACTGCCGAAGCATAAGGAACCACCTTCAACTTCTCTATCTCATCAGGTATCTTAGGACACTAATCATTAGATAGAGTGATTCCATGCCTGAAAGGGAGAAATTCTTTCTTAGAATCCTACATGCTAAAACGAGTAAGGATATCATCGATATATTTTTTTGTGGTAAGCCCATCATCCTTTGTTTTTGATCTCGTACAAGCTTAATCTCAAGGATGTGACTGGATTCTCCCAAGTCCTTCATATCGAATTGCTCAGATAACCATACTTTAACCGTAGATAATGCCCCCACATCATTTTCGATGAGCAAGATATCGTCTACATAAAGTACTAGGAAGATTACCACACTTCCGTCATGCTTTTTATACATACATGACTCATCTGGACTTTGATTAAAATCATAAGACTTAATGGCTTGATCAAACCAAGTGTTCCAAGACCTCGATGCCTACTTAAGACTATAAATAGATCCCTTAAACTTACACAGCATGTGTTCTTAGCCCTTTGTAATGAATTCATCTGGTTGTATCATATAGATACACTCGTCAAGACTTCCGTTAAGAAAAGCTGTCTTGACGTCCATTTGCCAAATTTTGTAATCGAAATGAGCAGCAATGGATAAGTGAATCCGGATAGACTTAAGCATACCTACAGGCGAAAAGGTTTTCTCATAATCGATCCCTTCTTTCTGAGTGAACCCTTTAGCAACAAGCCTAACTTTGAAGGTTTCAACCTTCCCGTCTGCTCCTCTCTTCTTCTTGTAGATCCACTTGCATCCAATGTGTTTTATCCCTTCAGGTGGTTCTACAAGTTTCCAGACCAAATTAGAATACATAGATTCCATTTATGAATTTATAGCCATTTGCCAAAGATCTGCATCTTTGTCTTGTAATGCTTCTATGTAGTTATAGGGCTCGGTATCCAGTTCTGCTGGGATCTTGTCATACAATTGTCCCAAGAATATATACCGATTAGGTTGATGAATAACCCTTCCACTACAACGAGGCACTACATATGTCTGTGTACTAGCAGTAACAGGCTGTGCAGAATCTGAACCCTGTGCATCAGCACTCTGTTCTTGATTTGTACCTTCCCGATAATCCTCCCACTATGACGAGGTAATGGAATATCAATGACTTGTGATTCCTCTTCTGTTCTACTGGTATTTCTTCTTAGTTCTTCAAGAACAATTTTGCTATTGATCCTGTGATCCATAATATAATCATCTTCCAAGAATTGGGCATTGATGCTAACAATGACCTTCTGATCCGTAGGATTATAAAATAGACCACTCTTAGTACCCTTGGGATACCCAACAAAGAAACAGACTGCCGTTCTCGATTCCAACTTACTCACGTTCCCTTTCAGCACATGTGCTGGACACCTCCAAATCTGAATGTGTTTCAGACTAAGCTTATACTCGGTCCACAATTTTGTGGGAGTAGAAGGTACTGACTTATAGAAGGTACCAAGTTCAGAATGTAAGCCACTATCTCTAAAGCGAGTACCCAAAACGAATCGGGTAAACCTAAAGAACTCATCATGGACCTTACCATTTCTATAAGAGTCATATTCCTTCTTTCTGCTACACTATTCTGCTGCAGAGTGCCAGGTGCATTCAATTGGGATGTAATCTCCTCTGATAACAACTAGTCCTTAAACTCTTCAAAGAGGTATTATCCCCCACGGTCAGATCGAAGTGATTTGATACTTTTACCCAGGCGCTTCTCCGCCTCTGTCTTGAATTCTTTGAATTTCTCAAAGCATTCAAACTTACGGTGTATCAGGAAAATATATCCATACCATGAGTAGTCATTAATGAAACTGATAAAGTATTCAAAGCTACCTCTAGCCTGGATTGTCATAGGACTACACACATCAGAATAAATCAACTCCAACGGTTCTTTAGCTCTATGGCCTTTGGCCGAAAAGGGCCTCTTGGTCATCTTACCTTCTAAGCAAGATTCACAGACTGAAAGTACCTCAACTTCCAATAAATTCAAAAGTTCACCTGTTACCAGTCTGTTTATCATTTATAGATTAATATGACCCAAGCGTAAATGCTAAAAAAATGTTTGGTTTATTGAAGAAGAAAACTTTCTCTTATATGGTAATATACATGTATTATTCATTTCAGTCAGTTGCAGTGTAGGAAAAATTAGAGTAATAATATAAAGAACATCCACCAATGTACCAGAACAGATAACCCGTTTATTATCCTTAATAATCACAGAGTTATTAAAATAAATCAAATATCTGTCTTTAGCCAATCTAGAAACAGAAACTAAGTTCCTTCTAATAGCAGGTACATAAAGACAATCTCTAAATATTAAAACCCAATCTCTACCAAAACTGAGAGTGACATCTCCTACCGCAATTGCTGTTACCTTTGTATTATTGCCCATATGCAAGTAAATCTCCCCATCACTAAGTTGTTAGCTTTCCTGAAACCCCTACAATGAATTGTGGATATGATTAGTGGCTCCCATAGCTACTCACCAAGTACCGGTAGATAACACTGCTAAACATGTTTCCACAACCAGTGAACAGAAATTTCTCTGTTTATTCTGCCTTTTGAGAAATACAGGACATAACTTTTTCTAGTACCGGGTCTGGTTGCAGTGAAAACATCTGCCTTTTGGCTTTTTCATACCAGTTCGTGGTCCACTAACTACCCTGGAAACCATGTTTCCCTATTTCTAAAATTTTTTCCTCTTCATGCCTTTCGGCTCAAAGAACTTTTTTTAAAAATAATCACATTTTTTGGTATTGAAGAAATACCATTTGCAGTTAGAGCTATATCCAAATTACATTTTCAGTCCCGTAAGTTTATTTTCTTTGAGTATTAAAGCAAGTGGGTTGAAAGTCATTTTAATTATAAGAATCACATAATTAAAAATACCGTTAACTATGACGAGTAAATCTTTGAATTCATTTTAATTTGGTTCCCACTGTCATTTTAAAATTAATTCGTGGGCAACCTGGTAACTTGAGAATAGCATGCCACGATGGGTGGACATCTACTATCCATCATAAGACCAGACAGGCCAATTCTTTTTAATTTTACTATCTAGGCAATTGATCATGCTAAGTAAAATTAAATAGCTGACATAGTTTCGGTCCAGTATATAATAGCAATGACTCAGATGGAAAAAATACAATTATATACAGCTCAGTGTTAACCATCACCTAATCCCAAATCAATCGCTTCGCAATGAACCCTTCAGATGGAGAAGTGATCCACACTAACA
>JAUMHN010331605.1:0-17955 GCA_032360265.1 Heliamphora ciliata | reverse complement strand
TCTGGATAGTGGAAATACTCAAGGGAGATCTTGAGGAGTGGATGTAGGCTAGGATAAAGCCGAACCACTATAAATCCATGGCGTCTGGTTTTTTTTCTCTATCCCTTATTTTTTAATAGTTGCATTGATAATATTCTTGCATACCTTTTCATATTGCAATATTAAAAGATTTCAAAAAAAAAGGCTTTAAATTTCTTTTAAAATAGAAAAGACCCAATTCACCCCCCTCTTGGGTTGCCTTGATCTAACATAACTTTTATTAAGTATGTTGGACAAGTTCTAAATATTTAATGATGTAATAATTATCGTATGTAATTATAAATGCATGGCTAGAATATATCCCTTATTTATAGTTATGTATGTCCCGACGTGCCCGGAGGACGGGATATCACAGTTCGTATCAGAGTCTAGGTTTAGTGAACCTTCAGGTCTTGAGAAATAGGAGATTGCGAGATCTGTAGCGTAGAAACTCTGTAGAATGTCTATACTAATAATTTATCACATATAATTTTAACAACTTAAAATCTTCAGCTTGGGTTTTCTCTATTTTTCTTTCTTTAGAATGGCGTCCGACATAGAACTGGTTGGGGAACTGTGGGCAGCATTGGAACCAGAGGACTCAGACCCTGAGGAAGAACCCACTGAAAACCAAGACCCAGTAGACGTGTTTTCATTAGCATAGATGTTTCTAGACGAGTGGCCAGCTCAGGGAGAGAAAGAGGTCGAGGAAGTAGGAGCAAATGAAAAACCTGATGTAGTAGGGGACGAGGCAGACCAGACGATGAGGAGGTACTTGAGGACGACGACGAAAACGAGGAGCGAGCATCGCTTTCTTTTATGATCCACTAGAGGCACCGCCACCAGAGCCAGATGATGATGAAGCTACGGATGCAATAATCTACTGGAACTGCCATGACTACCGCAAAGATTATAGTGTTGGGGAACAGGTGTATGCAAGAGTATTCCCTAAAAGGACGTGGAAGTGGAAAAAGCCCGAGTCTTTTCCAAGGTACATGGGCCCACTAAGGGTATTGGAAAGGTCCGATGAAACCACCTACCGTTTGAAGGTACCGCAGGGATTCAAAAAGCTGTTAGGGGATAGAATGGATGCAAAGTGAATGCAAACACAGAAACCTAGGGATAGGAGAGGGATCATTAACCCGTGCAACCCGAAAATTGATTTCAACAATCCAAAAACGTACCTAGAGATACTAGTTGCCATAATCAACAGGACTTGCGTGGGACCGGAGGACTTTTGGTACGTGGAAGTGCAGTGGCGCTGCTACGGCATTTACGAAGCGACTTGAGAACGCGAGGCAACTGTTCGCCACTTCTATCCGCGTTTGTTTGTTTAGGCTTCAATACGTTAGGCGTTGTGCTTTTCTTTTTGTTTGAAGGTTGTGTGTATGCTATGTGAACTTTTTGAGAATCTTGTACCAATTACGTGTTTGAATAAAAGGTAGATATTTATTGTTAAATTTTTCATAAACTATCTTATAATCTCAAACTAAATTCTGTAATATCCCAAAACATGAAAAAAAATGGAAACAACCTTGAATCTCAACACTCTCTTAAGATAGCTGATAAACGATCAAACCGCCGACAAGTTGACTTACCCCTAGATGATAAAGCACTCGGAGTAGCATAAGTTTTGAGGAAACGCCGTTTAAACCCCGCAACTTCACCCTTATGAGTTTTTTTCCCAAACCCTTGTATCAACTCTTCTACACGGTTAAAATTCTTTGCTTCTAATAACATCGTTCCTCAACAATAGTACACAGTACCATTCGTAGGTAATCTTTCTCCACCCGATGTCATGTTGGTAACTATATCGGGAATTTCGTCCTAGAAAATACCCTTATTCTTGAAATTTTCATTGTTGAACCATGTCTGGATGACGGCTAGTATTCACATTGGATTGTCCTTCAATACAAGTCATCATCCTTGAACTAGCTCTCTATTCGTAGGACTCAACATCATTCAATATTGCCAAGATCCTTCACTACCATTCATTTTTTCCTGACTTCAATACTACATCCAACTGAAACAAATTTTTTTTAAACTCTTGAAATTTCAGCATGAGGAGTTGACTTGGATGCTTGAATCGAAGTACGTTAGGCTGACGTAACTTCAAGACAAATATCTAGTTTGACTACCCATTGCTTAAACGCATATTTTTCTCCGTCAACTCTTAAAATCTTGCCCCGTAGGTCTGTGAGTAACGATGATCGTCTGAATATCAAGTTATTAGGCTTCAACGCTTTTACGGAAGACTATAACAATGTACGAGAACCTCTTAACACCTCTTCGAATCATAAGATAATATTTTCTCAACATTACGACTTAAAGCACCGTTAACATCCGCATTTTAAAGACCAAGACCCCCGACTGAAGGAATGGTTAAGTAATGATTTATTTAACTAACTACACCTTTTCAAAGGACCCGACGAATAGAATTATGCCATCAGCAACCTACAATTAGAAACAACAGCTTCACACTAAGGGACCCACAAACCTAACAAATGGGGAAGCAAAAGATCCGTACTGACAATAGAGAAGTGGAAAACAAGAGACAACCTCGAGTGTAGAATACCCTTAGTATGCAAATAAAGAAAGAGTATCCGTACACATAAATGTTTACGCCAGTTTTTCCTCATCAAAATGCTAGTATCTGAATCTTGCCATCCCCACTTTCAATGAAGAATTCTGACGACGACATCAGCATTTGGAGCCTAAGGGAGAATTAACCATCAAACCATATTGGATCACACGACTCAATGTTGTATCACATTCATTTTACCCTAGAGTGACCAACCACCAGAGAGTAATGATCCAGTCAGTAGAAGAGCCATCCAAACCCTACATACCAACACGTAAAGGAACAACAATAGGAACTAAGAGAATTAATACAATGCTTGGAAATACCTGGATAAGGAAGAAGGTATATGATTACGGACTTCGTCACCAGGATCGTCAAGGTCACCTCAAGAGCACGACAACATTCGAGTTACAATGAATTACCTCACTAAGGCCGCTCGCTCTCTATCTACAGACTCTAGGACACATTGGTAGCTACAAGCAAAAGGTATATCCGAGAGATTTTAAACTAACATAAGTTCTCTACCATACCTAACCAAATCCCGTATCTCGTATGGGCTGTCTAGACCCCCGGTTCTGAACCATCAAAAGTATGTTAAGAGTATGCATAAGAAAAATTAAAGAAAACTTTTATCTTCAGTCCAGACCTGCTTACAACAAACAGCTCTCGAGCTAGCTTTTACAACCATATAGGGTTTTGTGTGAGCACAATACTGCGAGATTAACAATATACGAAATAGAAATAGAGAGAAATTGATTGGTCGAAATAAATCTCTGCTAGTCAACAAAGTGAGACCCGAAATGTAATAACAGAAATTCATATAGAACCTAGAATAGTAGCTCTGCGTTGACAATCTACGGTAAAAAACGATAGAATCTCATTGAATAAGACTTTTTATATTGATAAACAGATTGAGTGTTATGCATTTACCTTGTAAGTAGAACCAACTTTATCAAACAGTTCGATGACCCTTTTTTCCTTTTCTCTTCCCAAAAGATGGCGGCACAAAGACAGAACCACGAGAGCTCAGTGAGAGTAAATGGAATCAAGAAGGAAGCAGACATCCCGAGTCTAGCACGAATCTTGCAAGATCTAGTAGCCAATTTGAATCAAACACAAGGAAAGGCACCCCAAGAAGGATCGTGGTACTTATCGGACCGAAGGGTACATAATATCCTAGCACATGAGAATAAGAATTTATCCCGAACAACCAATTCTAGGAGCTTGTTACATGTGCAACCAACCAGAACATAAGATGATGCACTGTTCAATAAGAATTGGGGAAGACAATCAAGGAGGACCACTAAGAAATAATAAAAGGGTCACACGTTCATAGCCTTACTTTCAAGGTGACCGAAGGGAACAACTAGGAAAAATGGCACCAAAATTAAAAATCTGTTATCAATGCCGAAAGTTCGGACATAAATGATCTGAGTGCCCACTACGAAGAGAATTAAACTATAACCACCGTCAACCAAATCAGAGCTATAAGGATCAAACAAATTTGTTACAGCAAGAAACAAGTGGGTTAAAAATGGTGGTGCAACTTGACCAACCAAAGAGCGATGAGGGGAGCGTCTGCCGTTCACAAGAGATAAGCTCAATAGTCTGCTTTAATTGCAACAAATACGGACATAAAAAGTTCGAATGCCCACTACTAAAGGGAAGGAACTATAATATTCATCAAAAGGGAATAGGCGGTTCGAAAAGGGTGATACAGCTTGACCAACAAGAGAATCAATAGGCAGAAGGCTCGTCCTCTCAAGAGAAAAAGAAGTATTCATTGATGATTGGAGGTACGCTCGAATTTACAAACTCTACGATATACGCTAAGTAAACTTGTTGCATTATCTAAAAAAAAATACGCTTGAAGGACAAAAACTTTTAGGTTAGCACTAGTCAAATAATTATCGCGCCACAAGTATGCGATGTGATCATTCAAAATTTTGTAATAATCGGTTTAAGAAATTAGTAAGATTAAGCAACCGTTTTTTCTAAAATGTTGAATGTATAAATCTGACCTTGTCTACACCCTCAATAACGAATGACTCAAGTAAATAAGGACACAACTTCGAAGAGAAGAGATGCAAGTAATCATCTACAACCATTCGCATGAAATTTCGAAGATGAAATTTATTTAAGGGGGTAGATTGTATCACCCCAGTTCGGACCCTAGTAGTAACCACCTAAATTGTAATAATCCGGCTAAAACTCTAGTATTAGCAATGGATACACAATGAGAACTTAGGTCGCTGCATGAATGAGAGAAACCCTAACTCAACCCGAAACTCTAATTTGACGCGGGAACCCTAAAAAGATTAAATACTCAGAGATAAAGTCCTAATACTCAGAAAAATCTCGGGACAGCTTAAATTAAGTAAATAACATAAAATATAAAATTAAAAATTAAAAATTCTCATAATTAAGGTAAAATGACCATTTTGCCCACAGTACAACAAAAAATTCTAAAAATCTAAAATTTGACACATGAACACCCAAAATTAAATATTTATATATGATTAATTTATAAAAGACAAAATAACAACAAAAATGACCAAATTGCCCTTGCATGGCCGGCCACATAGAGAAATGTGCCCAAAAGTTATTTTTTTACCTTTTTAAGTTTAAAAATGAGAAAAAATGTATAAATTAAGCATTATTTTGACCAAATACTTTTTATATATGTAATATATATAATAATATAATAATATAGGTCAACAAAAGTAAACAAATAATTATTTAAAATCTGTACACAATAAATAAGTCAAAAACTAATTCTAGTAAAACTAACTTAATTTAACTTAAAAACCTACACCTATTTAATTAATTACTATCAAAATTATGATAATTTATGGAAAGACTAAGTTAATTATAAACACATTAATATAATAGGTTTTAGTAGATTTAGATACCAAAAATATATATAAAATTAATATTTTATGCATTTTCTTTCACAAAATGATACCAAAACTCAATTTAAACCCTAATTAAATACAAAATCAGACTTGAAGCCACCCAAACCTTAGATACCAAAAATATATATAAAATTAATATTTTATGCATTTTCTTTCACAAAATGGTACCTAAACTCAATTTAAACCCTAATTAAATACAAAATCAAACTTGGAGCCACCCAAACCTGCCCTAGCAAACTTTTCACCTGCAAAATCTAAAAATATATCTCTCAAATAGCTTATTGCCACCCCATGCAACCAATAGGAATTTAAAAAAATTTAAAATAAAGCTTACAACCAATAATTACATCTCCATTATATTTTTACTTTAAAAATATATCAGCCCTCCTATTCTCTACTTCATTTTCGACAATAAGGAGAGAGAGAGAGAGACCAAAATTTTGAGTACCCTAAAGGTTTTGGGCATTCTCTGTCGAAAATCCACTTTGCATACCTTTTTTAGGCTAACTGAACCTTTTTTATAAATTAGCTAAATTCACTAACTTTTTTCAAACAACTTGCCCTAACATAAAACATAATATTTGTAGGGAACACTGTAAACTATAATCTCACCAAATATCATACCTATAGCTCTAGAATTGATGCCCCAAAATCGTGGGCAACAGAGACCCAAATTCTGTATTTTTTTCTGTAAAATGCTGAACAGTTTTTACTTAAGCAAAATAAATGACCCATTTGCCCCAGGAAATGACCTTAGTATTAAACATGAAAATTGTAGAAAATATTTTTATCTAATTTGTGTTCAAATTTCAAAAATTAAATCTGTCTAGGTACTTCAAAACACTATTACAACTTTAAAATTAACAATTAAACATTTACCTAAATTTGGCTAAGTGTACGAATGGCGTGTTACTTTGTGAAACTTGAATCTATAGACTTTATATAAACTTGGTGAATAATTGGTGTATGAAAATAATGATTTTGATGGAATGAACCTATGCTGATAGCTCGATCCTATGTTACATAAGTCATGGTTTATATTTCGTATGTTTGTTATCTATGCTTTAGTAGATTGTACCATACCATACTTACATGCCATGTTATAATTGTACACAAGAAGTATATTGCACATAATGAGCATTCCTACATTTCATCTTGGGTTATCGAAGTTCTTTTCGTACCTTTCATTTTGGGTTGGGATATTTGGAAGTCATTCTTTCTGTAGTTTTAAATCTAGGGCATCCCTGGTTGTCAAATTTGAAAATGAATTGAGAGATTGTTTATAAAAAAAGAGGGTTAGGCACCATGGGCTCGTTATTAGCCTTTTTTTAAGATTTTGGGTTGACGCCTAACGAGCATCCTGGTCCTTAATGTGGGATCGGATGGCCTGGAATAAGGAAGGATACAAAATTTGGATAAAGGCTCGGCCCCACGCCGTTGCCATTGCATAAAACGGCTAGGGCATGTAGCCAAGGTGAGGATTTACCTTTCGCAACGAGGCGATGATGGGTTCGGTGACCAATATACCATCAAGTCTACTCTATAATTCTCAACGTGGAATTCATGATATTATTCTGGAAGTACGTTGGGTTGGGCTACTGCATTGCATTTGTTTGCATCACGCACTCACACAATTGTTCTTATATGTGCTTGTCTTGTTGAAAATGATAAATTGTCCTTCTCTTTACCCTTAAATTTGTATAGGATATTATACGATATGTATTGTAGAATATTTTGTTGTGAGTTTGTTAGACGATTTCATAAATTTGCTTCTGGGCTCTGACTTATGGCATTCATGCCACATGTGAAGAAGAAAAACCATTTGAGGAAGGCGTGTTCGTTGAAGAAGAAGATTTCAGGGAAGGGGGAGAGTGGCCAGAGCCAGCCGACCTCAACAGTGCCACTTAAAGACGTAAGATATTCACTTTTTGATCTTTTGTTCAGTTTTTCACATGACATATTGTAACTTTTATTGAATTTTCTGGACCACTGTAATCGTTAAGTATGCTGAATAAGTTCTGAACCTTGAATGATATAGTAATTATCGTATGTAATTATAAATGCATGGCTTCTCTCTTATTTATAGTTATATATGTTCTGACGTGCCCGAAGGACCGGGCGTCATATGCTTTATAAATAAACATATTCCAACCTATATAAATAAAACCTTTATTACCCTAATCCCTAAGGCCGATAATCCCAAGAATATGAAAATGTTTAGACCCGTCAGTCTTTGCAATGTGACTTACAGGACTATCTCTAAAATTCTTGTCAGCAGACAGAGAGATTTTTTGAGCAATTTGGTCAGCTCCCAACAAAGTAGCTTTGTCCTGTCTAGAATGACAAGTGATAACATCATTTTGACTCAAGAGATCATTCTCTCCCTTTGGATCAAGAAAGGAAAGAAAGGCGTTATACCTATTAAAATTGACCTAGAAAAAACCTATGACAAAATCTCTTAGAGTTTCTTTAAAGAAACTCTCATTTACTATAATTTTCATGATGATTAGATACAACTGATTATTAACTACGTTAAATCTGTTACCCCTGCCATCCTTTGGATTGGAAACACCCTAGAGGAGTTTACCCATGAAAGGGGTCTCAAACAAGAAGATCCGCTACCTCCTTATCTTTTTATCCTTTGCATGATACTCTCCCATATGATCTCTGATATGGTGAAATTAGGCCTTTGAAAAGATGTTAAGGTGCTTAGAAATTTTCATTCCTCCCTCATCTTCTCTTTGTTAACGACCTTATGTTTTTCACCCAAGTTGACTCTAGGTTGTGTGAAGCCATAAAGGAAACTCTTGCTGAGTTCTGTGAGATGCCGAGTCAGTCTATAAACCTTCAAAAGTCAAAGCTCTTTGTTTCTCAAACCTTCATAGATGTGAAGCTGTGGCTCTCAGTTGTTCTCTAGGCATACCCCTTACTCTTGATTTTGGTAACTATTTGGGCCGCCTTATCCTACATAAAAGCAATAGCAAGAATTACTTTAATTTTATCCTTGAAAAGTTCAAGAGTAGACTTGCTGGTTGGAAACTCAATACTCTCTCTCTCTCTCTAATTGGAAGAGCTACTCTTGTTTGCTCGGTTACTTTAGCCATTCCTAACTACATTATATGGACCAATGAGGTTCCTAGAAGTGTGTGCAAAGAGATGGATAAGCTGAATAGAAACTTTCTCTAAGAATATAAAGCTTATAAAAAGTTTTTCATCTGATCAACTAAGATCAAGTGTGTCAATTAACCTAAATATCAGGGGGGGACTTAGATTAAGGAAAGTCAAAGCTTAGAATCTGACCCTCCTTTGTAAACTTAGTTGGAAACTTGTGTTAGATAGGAATAGCCTTTGGACCAAACCCCTCTCTTCGAAATATACAACGGATTCTCCCCTACCTCTTGGAAGTGTGAGAAGCATGCTTTCCACATTTAGAGAAGCATCATGGAGCCAAGATCGTCCTAGTAGCATATTGTCGGAAGTCTTAGCGTCAATGACATGAAGCAATGCACCTGATGTCATGTCATCAATTAGTAACTCCATACGAATTATTCCAATGGCTCTTTGTCCTCATTGATTAAAACCCTGGATCATTAGACGGCTATGGAAAAGTTCATTTGCAGTGATGCCTAATTTCATCATTGTGCGAAGAGGTAGGATGTTGACTGCTGACCCATGGTCTAGGAGTATCCTATTGACCTTTTGCTCTCGTGTATAGCCCATGAAGAAAAGAGGACAGTTGTGTGGTGTTGAGCCAAGCATCAAATCTTCGTCTGAAAATGAGATGGTCGGTATGCTGGCAACACAATCATTTGTGAAAGTGCGAGAATCTGGTTGAATTGGCATGTCTTCTGGCATAAAAGCACTTTTCTCCTCAGGCTCGAGGGATTCTTCGGTGTTCACGGCATGACACTGATTTTGGATGATAGTTTGACGCATTGATTTTGGCAAGAACTCCCACAATGTGATTGGAATGCGTGTTCTTTCTTCTAGCAAATCTTCTGCTACCTTTCTAACACGGCTTCCATATATCTTTCTCATGCTTAACTTTATTTTCTTGTTCTTTGCTCACACGAACCGAAGACGATACGGGGTTAATTTTTTTTCTTTTTGCGAGTCACTAACGTCTATCTTCTGTGCTTGTCAAGTCTGTTGCTTCACAATGATTGCCCCCATTTTTATAAGATTGAACTGGAAAAAATAGTGTCATTATGTCAATTGGATCAAATGATCCAAATTGAATCTTCATATTGGCAACTCGAGTACAAACCTTTCCAGGTTTTGAACTTTCAGTTGAAGAAAAGCAGGATGTGAGGATGCAACAACAATAGAAATTTGATTTGTAGCTGCAGCTTCCGTTTCTTCCTCTAGCAAAATCTTACCTTGACTAGCTAATTCAATAATCTTTTCTTTCATAATGAAGCATCATTAAGTTGGATGGCTAACCAAGTGGTGTTATTTGCAGTAGTTCGGATCTTGAACTCTCTCAGCTTCTTCAGAACATTTCATCTGTAGAAGTTCAAGGAGTTTCATCTTTAATAAGTCGTCAAGCATTTGGGGAACTTCACAATTAGGAAATGGATACTCTTTTTCTTGTATCTCTTTCAAAGTGAACCTTTTCCTTCCTTTTTTTTGGCTAGATTCAGCTTTTCCACCTTTTTTTGCCCCCACTTAGCAGTAATCTTGATCGGCACAGCGACTTCTGTCATTGATTCCTTGCTATTAGCCTTAGGTGCAGTATTGACTACTTTACGGGTGTCCTGCCTACTCTCTCCTTTTCTGGGTTCTTGGATGGGCGATCCTTGAAATCTGTTTGTTGCAATACTAAGCTCCATGTTATGAGCACGAGTAGCCAATTCTTCAAAGGTTTTTGGCTTGATTCCTTGAAGAATATAGCGTAAACCCCAATGCATACCTTGAATGCGCATTTCGATTGCGGAGGTCTCACTTAACCTATCTTTGCAATTAAGGTTCAGACTTCTCCACCTGTTGATGTAATCAATATAACATGTTCATATTTCCAATGGTGAGAATTGGTAAGCTTGATCATACTAACGGTACGATGGGTGCTACAGAAGCGGTTGAGAAATTCTTGTTCCATGTGCTCCCAATTGTCAATTGTACTTGATTCGAGGTTACAATACCAATCAAAAGCATTACCCTTGAGTGTTCGAACAAACTGTTTGACCAAAAGATCTCCATCGGTACCAGCGTTGTACACGTCTCCACAAAATGGGTAATGTGATGCTTTGGATTACCTTTTTCCTCAAGTTGTTGAAACTTTGGTGGCTAATATCCGAAAGGCATTTTCATTTGATCGACTCGTTGAGTGTATGGCTTAGCATAAATAAGAGAAAATTTTGATGATTCATCGTACTTATCCTTGATGGCGCCTGAGATGAATTCTTTCAACTGGTTGATGGGAATGGAGCTATCGGTTGAAATTCGCAATCTCTTCTGTTCTGCTTGGAGCTTGTTAGAAGTTTTACCAGTTTCTTGAGGTTTCAGAGGGTTAGGAGTAACTTGACTTGAATCTTCCATACTTTCAATTTTTTCCATCATAAATGTGATTTGAACATCGCAATCTTGCACAGTTTTACAGAGTGCTTCAACAGTATTTATCAAGAGAGCTACCTGCTCTTCCAAGGCAAGAGCATTCGTTGTCATCACTAGCAAGGCAACAACATCAACTGACTTGAGTTTTGATTGGGGAGTGGGAGGAGAAGATGAAGAATTAGAACTACTTAAATATGCTTTTTCTTCTTTCCCTAGATGATCTTTAGTAGCTGAAGCTAATTCTTGAGACAGAGAATGGTGAGAAAATATCTTTCCAATGGTCGTATCTACTTCATCGTTTGTCTGTAGAATTACATCTTCTTTGTTTAAACCAAAAACTAGAATTGGTTTTGGCAGCAGCGGAGCTTGCAGAAGCGTTAGTGCCGTAGCCTTTGCCTTGCTTCGAGTTAGTGGACCAGTACTTTGAGTGTCAGAGCTTGAACCGGTCTTTACGGCAATTGAAAGCTTAGAATCTCCTTCTTTGATTTTGATAGCCTTTGAACTATCATTCTTTGGAGTCATCGCGGATTTTGCATTTGAAGAAGAGAAGAGATGAGAGGCAAAGATTGTCCCACTGGGCAAGCCAGAAATTTCTAAACAACAAATTTTGTGTCCAAAAATCACGACAGAAAATTGTATGAACAAATTAAATTTTTATTGAATTTGTAAATGGATTACAAAATTTGATGGAATTTCTAAATCAAAGAAATAAAATTCTCTGATTTTTCTCTTCAAATGTTGACTCGAGAACTTGACAGCGTGTTTCCGAATCAAAAGGCGAAATATCCTCTAAATTTGACGGAGAATGATGAAACTTGGTTGAGAAAGATCTTTAGAGTTTCAAAGCTTTATCTGTAGAGTTTTCTTTCAGTTGTTTTATAACTCCAAGTGTCAGATGTAAAACTTATTTCCCATCTGGTAGAGGGCACGCTTGTTTATAGAAGTGTGGGGGGACAAAGTTATGAAGAGATTCAAACTCTTAATAATTATCTATATTTTATTTATTTTAAAGAGATAATTATTTAAACTTATAATTATCTTTTTTATTTTATTTTTTTAAAGAAATAACTATTGAATAGCATAATTATCTTTAATTTTAAAGAGATAATTATCTAGACAAATAATTATATTTTCTTTTAAAGAGATAATTATTTAATAGCATAATTATTTATTTAAAAAATAATTATGTACTTTTAATTTGATTTAGAAAAAATATTTATTTTTCTCTTGTATAATTCTCATGTGCCAAGTGGCTTGATTTAATTAGCTAAAAGCTTGTCATATAGAAAAAAACACCATTTTACACGTGGCGCTATGTAATTAGACCAACCGTAAAATTTAATTTGGGACCATTTTAGCACGTGACAATATTTGATTTGCCAATAATTGTATTAGATTCTAGGGTCATAAAACACGTGTTGATTTGTGATAGGCTAAAATTTACATGCCTACAAAGTTATAATTGGTTTGTCGTCAACCGTAAACTTTTTATTTTGTGATGATTGATATGCGATTTGATCAAAAAAGAATTTATATATTATTTAAATAAAATGTAAACCAATTACAGTCTATCTGTCTCTATATATGTTGCTAAACATTCATAGTGTCATTTGTTACCTCTCTTTTTTTCATTTCCTCTTGCATTTGGTTTGTCCCTTTATCTTGCACACTTGCATATTTTGATTGTCCATTAATGTTTGTGGTCATTATGCTTCACACAATTCCTTGTATTATTCTAAATCAGAATCATTGCATGATTTTTCTTCCATTTAAACATAGCATTGTATACTACCTAATAATTGCAATTATTAAAATATAAAAGAAACTGTTATGTTGTACTTGTCTAATCATTTTATGTCATTTCTCTTCTCTGTTATGTTGTACTTGTCTGATTATTTTTTGACATTCTTCTTCTTTTTCTTCTTCTTCTTTAGCCTGTGTTTGGGCTAGCTTTTTTTATGAGCTTTTTGGTTTAAAAGCCTAAAGAAAAAGTCACTTTGTTTGGACTAGCAAAAGATGGTTTAACTTTTTCTATTTCAGCTTTTTTTTCCCATCTCTAGCTTGTTCAGCTTTTTTCTTCCCTCTCCAGCCTATTCACGTGCAAGACCAAATTGTTAAATTACCCATATACCCTTTATCATCTCTCACACCTCATAACTTCATCTTGATGAGCTCCAATGGAAACTTTGCACCAGTGACGAACAAGAAAAGCAACTAGCACCGACATCAACAACTCCTCTCAGATCCAATCTCACCGGCGATCAAAGAGCACAAAAAACGGAACGTAAGTGTTCGTCTCTCTATTTTATTCGACCCACACTTTCTAATTTCAACAAATCGTGAAGTGGAATTATGGATCTGCTCAAACTCCTGCGACATTTGAAGATCCTCTCAGATATGACCTAATGTGGTGCTAATCGTTTTTGGTACATGAATAGCGTAGGGGCTTCATTGATTTTGTTGAACTATAGCACGGTAATGGCCAAAGTGTTCATCAACATGAAGAGCAAAATAATACCAAATAACCTATTTTGTAATAACTTATTTTGCAATAAACCCACCAGTATAATGATACTTTCTTTAAAGACCACAACTGCAACCAAGATGTTTAGAATGAAAGTGAGAAAAAAATCTCATTCACATTCGGAACATAGGGAACCCAAACCCACTACCAAACATTGATGGATCCATTTAAGCATGACAGCCCCTATATAATCATTTTTCATGTTTGTCTTGACAAATTTGCTCACAAAAGATTATTTTATTATAGGACAATAGGCTCTATATTAACCCAACAGATTTCCTATAATTTGGTTGTCATTTTTCAAACTTAAAACTTATGTTAGAATCAGCAAAAAATGCACTTGTGTGCAGAATGAAATAAATTCTTATACCTCAATGTGATAATTATAAAAAATAAAAAAAAACCCGACAAACATCTATGAAATGAAGAGATAAACCCAAATAAAATTGTTAAGTAATTAGTAGCATCTATGAAATAAAACTTTAGAAACATCTCCAACTAATAGGAATACAAATAAGAAGGAAATTTTTTTGGAACTATAGTTGTCACACTTACTATTTTTCTAGCCGAATAAGCAATCCGAAGTGCTTGCTGCATAAGCCTAGAATTTGTTCATCTTAAGAGCTTGCTTTACATAGAAAAGTTAACTTACATAAATTGGTACAATATAACTGTAATTGTTACTACTTCAATGCATTTTGGTTCCCCATTTTTCATTATTTCAGTATGCCAATACAGTTTTCATGCATCTCCACATGCAATGGATTCCCAAACCACACCATCACGTGGGTCTAAGTGTAAGGGTGTACCCTCAAGAAGGCCTACCCCATCATTTCAACCCCTAGGTGTCCTAATTGCCAAAGCACACTGAACCTCATCTAATATAAAGTTATTCCTAGAACTCCTTGTTGAAGAACTAGAGAAAGGAAATAGGCCATTTGTGCAATTAAACATGCAGGGGTATGCAAACATTGTGCGCAAGTTCTATGAGCACACGGGATTGCTGCATACTCGTAAGTAGATGAAAAATCGCTAACGACGCATTACGGTATGATTGACAGGCATGAATGATGCTACGCAATCCCTCCTATGGGTGTACTAGACTTGGTTTTGACAACATTCTAGGTGTTTGCACAACTCCCGACCATGGGTGGGAAGTAATTGCACAGGTAATTTACAGTTACATATTCTTGCTGCTTGTTTAGTTTCTTGTCATGAGAATTTCTTAAGATGCAGTTTCTAGCCTTAATAGTTGAAGTCGCATAGTCTAAAGATTTGTGACCTATGCTTTGTTATTTTTTCGTGTGGTATTTTGTGTTGTGGATCATATCCAAGTTTTGATTTGGGTTGTGGGTGTTAGGGTTGGTATACTAAAAATCATATTTTTAGTATATAATTTTATTAATTTTTTATTTTATGAGAATCTTTATGAGTAATGTATGTATATCATTTTTTTAATGTTATGCATGGATGTCCGATATTCTGTACAGTATTTAATTTGGTATGTGGAGTACAGCTTGCACACAGAAGATCAGATTTTAGATTCTTGCAGAATATAAGTTTTATGTTCACAGTTTAAATGAAAATAGACATACCATCGGTACGACTGTGCTACAGAGTTTTGTAGGCCTGTCTTGGTTATAGGGAACAGATAATAGCGTCGTCTATTGTTTCGACTCTCTGTACCAATCCACTTTATGTGTATTGAACGGGACATTTGAGAAATTAATTTTGTACTGATTATATAAATTAATTCACACCCCAAGATTATTATGAATAGTGCTTATCCGCTTAATTCTGAAATAATTATTGATTTGTATATATTTAATATTCGTTATTTTGATTCATTAGAGGGTGCGATATTATATGGGTCAATATTCCCGGTGAATTGAATAGCGGTATTATTTATATGGCAAATATTAATTATTGACAGAATTCACGTCCCGATATATTGGGATTGACAATATCCCTTAAGGATACTTATAAGTTTTGACCGGACCAAACCCTACAGGTGGATTTAATTATCCGGCGGTCAAATAAGTTAAGCGGAAGGGTTTAAGAAATATTAATATGCCAATTAAATTAAATTGTCAATAATTAAATTTAACTAGCGGGTATCAAAAATCTTAACGTAAGAAGAAATTGTAAGCATTTAATAACAGGAGCTCAATACAAGAAGGTCTTGAGATTATGGGTCAGAGTGCAATTAAGTTCTTTTGTGGTGTGAACTGTAATTCAGTGTTTAATGAAAATTGTAGAAACAGCTGCATGCCTTTTCATAATTGTAGAAACCTTTAGTAGGTGTCTGTGTTCCACTGAAAGTTTAACTCATAATTACTCCTCAGGTCCCTGCTGTATCCCTATATATATGCGGATAGGCTGAACCAGTTTGAAGATGATTTTATATCATTATTATTGTGATATTATTTTTGTCTTCCAAGACTATAATACATCAGGGTTCTGCCGGTACGAGTTCTCGGAGGATCGTAGCCCACACTACGTTTGAGGATCGCATAAGGAAATACGGTAAAAAATCTGACATGAGTTTCAATTCGGAATCAAGTCGTAGTTGAAGAATAGATCGACAAAAGGTATTCTTCTAAATTAACTTTGGCTGCACGGGTTTATTTTGATCGTTCGATGTCAAAATTTTTATCTGGAGTCCGTTTCGGCATTTGCCCGTCCAGTTAATTTTTTACCTAAAATCGTTTACAAAAACAATGATGTTAGCAGTATTGCCTCCAATAAATTGGTATCAGAACCGTTTTATTTTTTGTTTACGGTTATCGGGGCCGGGTAGTTTTAAAACTGTTGCTAATTTTGTTTTGCAGACATTCTAAATCCTAATTTTATGATCATCATTTTTTTTTCATGTTTGATTGAATGCGTGGATGATGATTAATTAATTTTTTTAACACGGGGATTGACCGTGATAGATTAATTATTTTTTAGATCGAATGTGAGCCTACGGGACATAGGTTTCGATGTAAAATATTTTATGTTCTTTGAGTTTTTTTTTCTATTTTATTAGAAAGAAAAAATAAGAACAAGTATGGAAGAACATTGGCGATCGATGGCGGCGGCAACTGGCGGTGGTTCCGGTGGTTTTAGCCGCGAATAAGTTTTTTTTATTGCTTTGCAATATTTTTTTTCTCTCTATATTTTTTTTTGGTTAAATAAAAAAATAAAATAAAAAAATAATAATAAAAAGCCGCCACAGCAGCCTACTGCTGCCGGCTTCCCAAACATAGCAACGACGCCTAGCGCCCAATCCAATAACGCAAGCACCTGCAATGGTTTTTTAGCCGAATAGGCGCCGGGTTTTTGATAAGAAGAGAGGCAGCAATTCCAAACAGGCTGCGGCCAAAGCTGTTTTTCCAATCAAAGTGGCACGGCAAAAAGCTAGCTGCGGCAATTCGGTCCAGTGCATTGAATGGATCAAAACAGTGGCGTATACACATTGGCGAGATTCCGAAACAGTTTTGGTGCGCTCCAGACACTGTTTTGATGTTTTTTTTCAAAAAATGCCGCATCACAAGTAGCCAAACAAAGGCCAAGAGTTTCGGCGGCATTGAAGCTTTTGCCTCACAGCAGTTTCCAATCAAAGTGCAACAGTAGAGGCGGAAATCCCAGGCGGTTTTGGATGATTTGACAAATCACGTGGATCATAAAGAATCTATTATTCTTGGATTCACTTGGGAGATAATGAAATAATTCCATTCGGTCAAACATAAAACTGAGGCGTCCCAGGCTGTTACAGCAATACAGGGCTGTTTGGTTGGCAGCGACTATCAAGGTTGTTTCAGTTGGCTTAAAATTTATGATATAGATAATATCAAGGAATCATGATACACACGGGATACTGGAAGCTTCTTTGTTAACATGAGATTTAAACTCTTTAGAGTTTCAATTGGATCATAAAATCGGAATATTTTTTTATATCTTGCATTTAATTTTTTATCAACTGCGTGGATGATAAATATTGGTTTTATCCTGTTAATTTAATTAATTCGAATATTCGGTTTTAATTAAAATATTTAGTAATGAAAAATAAAATTAAGTTTTTTAAAATTAATTTTAATTAAATAAAACAACTTTAGATATTTTATTTTTTACAAAATATCACGTTTAAGTTGTTTTTTTTTTTTAAAATCAGATATCTTGGAAAAATAAGAAAATTAATTCCGGTTTTTGAATTAATTAAATAAAAAATATTTAATCGAAATAAATTATTATTTTTGAAAAATGTGGAACGAAAAGTAAAATAAATAAATGCATTTAATCACTACCTTAGCTGAAAAGTTAGAGAAAAAATTGTGTATTTATTAAATTTTATTTGTTACGCATTTAAATACGAAAAGATG
>JAUMHN010331495.1:0-17955 GCA_032360265.1 Heliamphora ciliata | reverse complement strand
TAGCCGCCGCCCCTCTCCTCTCTTTGGCAATTAATTTTGCCTCCTTTGGAGAGAAAAGTGTGAGAAGAAACTAAGAGGAGAAAAAGTCTTCGATCGGAATCGATGCCCACACACCGCGATCGTCGTAGTGCGTTCGAGATATTTGTGAGAAGGTTGCAAGGTCATCTTCAACGTATTCGGGACTTTTTGAAACTTTTAGATAAGTTTCATAAAAGTATAATGCTATTTAGATTAATATTGTTCTCAGTTTTCATAAAAAATGCACTTGTCATTTTTTACGGTCACGATGTCGGTTCAATTTTCTTTTTCGCTCCAACAAGACATATGTATTCACAGCCTAGAGCTCATACATCCCGTTTTGCTGAGGGAGGAGCTTCAATACAGTTGGGTCGACAGTCTCCAGTTCAGGGCCACAGTGAACCGGCCAGAGCGTATGTTCTTGCAGATCCCAGTTCTTCTAGAGCACCGGTCGTGCCCGATGCTGCTGCTACCACCTCTGTGATCAGAGGTACTCTTCTAGTCTTCAAATCATGGGCCAGTGTTCTTATCGACACTGGAGCATCACATTCATTTATATCTTCTGCTTTCGCATCTGCATTGGGGTTGCAAATGGACTGGTTGGGTAGTACCTTGTGTGTAGAGACCCTAGTCAGTGGGAGTGTGACGTTGAGTCTTGTCTGTAGATTCTGTGTATTGGAGGTTGCCAGTCGTTGTTTAGAGTTTGACCTTATCATTCTAGACATGACTGCGTTCGATGTCATCCTAGGAATGGACTGGCTGACCACCTATCGTGCCTTTATCGATTGCGATCGACGGAGGGTGATGATTTGTACACCAGCAGGGGATTGTTTCTATTTTGTGGGAGACCGGGAAGAGGGTTTGATGTCTTTGCCCAGTGATGTGCGGAACCAGGGCAACTTGGGTTTCCTTTTCTCAACTCTCATGTTGGATGAGGAGGTTGGAGTTCAAGGAGAGTTACCTCCAGTGGTGTGCGACTATCCTGATGTCTTTCTTGATGATCTGTTTGAGTTGCCACCGAGCCGTGAGGTAGAGTTCTCTATTGATCTAGTCCCTGAAGCTGCTTCCATTTCTGTGCCGTCTTATCGCTTTGCACCAGCTGAGTTACGTGAACTCAAGGTGCAGTTGCAGGAGTTACTTGATAGGGGTTTATATGCCCGAGTACTTCACCGTGGGGAGCGCCTACTCTTTTTGCTAAGAAAAATGATAGATCTTTGTGTTTATGTATAGATTATCAGAAGCTAAATTAGGTAACAGTGAAGAACAAGTATCCGATGCCGAGGATAGACGACTTGTTTGATTAGCTGAGGGGTTCGAGCTGCTTTTTGAAGATTGACTTGAGATCAGGATATCATCAGTTGAGGATCAGGGATGAGGACATAGAGAAGACTACTTTCCGGACTCGCTATGGTCACTACGAGTTTCTAGTTATGCCGTTCGGTCTGACGATCGCACCAGCTACGTTCATGGGTCTGATGAACTGGATCTTTCATCCTTACTTGGACAGTTTTGTAGTGGTGTTTGTGGATGATATTCGGATATATTCACCCACTAGAGAGGCACACGAGGATCACTTGCGTATTATTTTGCAGCTTCCGAGAGACCATCGCTTGTATGTGAAGTTCGAGAAGTGCGAGTTCTGGATGCCTGAGGTGAGATTTTTGGGACACGTAGTGTCGACAGACGGAGTAGCAGTGGATACATCGAAGACAGATGCTGTGACCGGTTGGGAGCGATCGAAGAGTGCCTTTGAGATACGTAGTTTTTTGGGTTTAGCAGGCTACTATCGGCGGTTCGTGAAGGACTTTGCTAGACTTGCTGCACCGATGACGCATCTGACGCAGAAGGGAGTTGTGTTTGTTTGGAGTGAGTCATGTGAGTTAGCATTTCAGGAGCTGAAGACGAGGTTGACTAGTGCGCCAGTGTTGATTATCCCAGAGCGAGGCTTGGGTTATACTGTGTACTGTGACGCGTCGCATGACGGTCTAGGCTATGTGTTGATGCAGGGAGGGAAGGTTGTAGCCTATGGTCCTCGACAGTTGAAGACGCATGAGAGGAACTATCCTACACATGACTTAGAGTTGGCAGCCGTGGTCTTCGCTTTAAAGACATGGCGTCACTATTTGTATGGTGAGTACTTCGAAGTATTCTCCGATCACAAGAGTTTGAAATACTTATTTTCGTAGAAGGACCTGAACTTGTGCCAGCGACGATGGATGGAGTAGTTAGAGGATTATGATTTTGATTTGCAGTGTCATCTTGGGAAGGCCAATGTAGTGGCTGACGCTCTCAGCAGGAGATCTCATGGGTCGTTAGCTTCTGTGGCTATATGTGAGTGGGGCATGCTTGGAGAGATTGGGGAGTTTGATCTTTGCCTCAGAGAGACCACGACAGGTGCTACCTTGTTCTCTATAGTTTCGTGACCAGCATTGATAGTACATGTGTTAGAGCTCCAACAGACGAACCAGGAGGCTCAGATGATACGAAATCGTGTTACTAGTGGAGAGGATACACCAGGCTGAATTGTGGGTTCTGATCAAAGTTTGAGGTTAGCTGGGAGGTTGTTTGTACCAGAGTCATGCCGAGCTGTTCTACTACGTGAGTGTCATCATTCTTTTCTTGCCGTGCATCCAGGAGGCACGAAGATGTATCACGACCTACGTCATCAGTTCTGTTGAACGGGTATAAAGAGAGATGTAATCCTATTTGTTACTCGGTGCCTTACCTGTCAGAAGGTAAAGGCGGAACACCAGAGGCCGGCAGGATTGCTACAGTCGTTGCCTATATCAGAGTGGAAGTGAGAGCATGTCACGATGGACTTTGTGTCGGGACTTTCTCGATCACCTAGGGGACACGACACCATATGGGTTGTGGTTGATAGGTTGACAAAGTCTGTGCACTTTCTCCCCATCCGAGTGAGGGATTCGGTGGAATGACTGAGTAGCTTGTATGTCAGAGAGATAGTCCGATTGCATCGAGTGCCAATGTCCATTGTTTCTGACAGAGACCCGCGCTTCACTTCGCGCTTTTGGCAGAGTCTACATGAGGCCTTGGGGATGAACTTGATGTTCAGTACTGCTCTTCACCCCAGACGGATGGCCAGTTAGAGAGGACTATACAGATTCTAGAGGATATGCTGAGAGCTTGTGTCCTTGATTTCAAAGGTTCGTGGGAGGATCATCTACCGTTGGCAAAGTTTGCATATAACAACAGCTATCAATCCAGTATTAGGCTAGCATCGTATGAGGCTTTGTATGTTAGACCATGTAGATCACCCGTATGTTGGACAGATGTGGGAGAGACCACAGTCTCGGGACCCGATATGGTATGAGAGACGACGGAGAAGATTACAGTGATTCGCCAGTGCCTCACGACAACGCAGAGCCGCCAGAAGAGTTATGCAGATCAGAAGAGGCGACCTTTGGAGTTTGCCGTAGGAGATCACGTGTTCCTGAAGGTCTCGCCACGTAGAAGTTTAATGAGATTTGGTCGTAGCGGGAAGCTGTCACTGCGTTTCATTGGACCATTTGAGATCCTCGATAGGTTTGGAGAGGTTGCTTATCGTTTGGCTTTGCCACCTCAGTTAGCATCTGTGCATAACGTGTTCTACGTTTCTATGCTTCGGAGGTACGAGCTTGATCCTTCACATGTGTTAGATTGGGCTGAGCTGTGGGTTGATGAGGATGCCACCTATGAGGAGCGTCTAGTGAGGATTCTTGATACAAATGAGCATGTGTTGCGGGAGTGAACAATTTCTTATGTCAAGGTCCTATGGCTTCATCACGGGGTTGAGGAAGCGACATGGGAGCTCGAGTCTGGGATGCGTGCTAGATATCCAGACTTGTTTACCTCGTGACCTTGTTGAGAATTTCAGGGGCGAAATTCCTTAAAGGGGGAGAGTTGTGAGACTCTGACCCTTATCTTTTAGGTTATTTATATATCTGATGTGTTTCCTTTAGTATATTAATAGCATCGATGCATGGTTTATGCTTTACAGTTGTAGAATAACATGTATAAATGTGTTACACGCTTTTTGAGGTTTGGTTGAGGATTGTTTGGACCTTAGAAACCTATTTTTGGCTTGAAAACATCGAAAAACACACTGTTCTGGGGTTAGATCGACTGAAGGGCCTAGTTCAGTTGACTGAACCAAAATTTTTAGGTTCGGTCGACCGAACTCAGGGGTTCCGTCGACTGGACAGTGTAATTTTTGGTTTTCTATAAATATGGCAGTGGCGGAGTTTTTGAGATAAAAACCTTTCTTCCAGGCTAAGAAATCCCTTTTCTCTGCCTTCTCTCAAGCTTTGAGGGCTCGGGACTTGGTTTTGAGTCCGATCCTTTGTGGATCCTTGCTATCGGGGCCGAGGGCTTCGTATCCATTCGGACAGATTCTCATTCTAACGCCGTTCAGTTTTGAGACGTCAAGTTCTTGACTCTCTGAGGTAGGATTCTAGACCCTACTGCTGTATAAGGGTGTTTTGTGTAATTATACGTGTTTTCACTGGGTATAAAATACATCAAATGCTGTTTTTATGTTTAAACCTTGGTTTTTGGGTAAAAAGTGGGTTTTTACGCCTTTCTCGATTTATTTCATGGCATGGGTTTGTTGATATCCGTAGTTTTCAAAAGGAGGTTTGAAAATGAGGTGTTTTGGGAAAATGGTGAAAAACGTGCTTTTTGGAGGTTTGGAGCTAACCCGCGGGGTTGAGTTTCAACTCTTAAACGTTTTGCTGAAAATGGTTTTTGATCTCCATGGTTGATAGATTGGATCATTTTATACATGTGTTGTATAAATGCTTTGTGAGTTTTTAAATGTTATACATAGATGTACCATGACAGTGTACGTGTGGGTGCTCTGGACCCTCGGGTTAATCCCCGTAAATGGAGTCGGTTGCCTCCGTTAATGGCGTTATTGTTGTAACTCCATATATAACTTGTCATTACCCAGCCAGTCTGTGTGACTTGGGTCTAGGGTAATGGGCAGGAGTTTATAGTTGTTACCTTTGTCTGTGTGACAGACTCGGTACATAGAATTTCATTTACATCTTTCTCCTTGGCTGTGTGACCCGAGTGGAGCATACTGTTTTATAACTACTTTTCTTTAACTATGGCATGATATCAGTTAGGATGATATGCATAGTTTGAATGATGAAAACCTGTGGTTTTGAGATAGACCACCCTTTTTGGGCTCCTGTGGTGGAGTTTGTATGCTTAAAATTGCATAACCTGCTTTATAATTTTATTATCTTTTCCTATTGGGTTTCGGCTCACGGTGTGAGATTTTGCTGTAAAACCTTTTCAGGTGAGCATGTGGAGTTGACCTAGTTGCAGAGGTGACAGAAGACTTGCTACAATTTTTTTGTGTTTTTGTTCATGTACTTTTTACATGTAATGCCTGTGATGGCGAGTTTTGTATGCCTTTGGGGCAATACACTTATTCATGTATGAGTGCATGTTTTCAGTTTATGAGAGTTGAACTGTGGAAATTTTTATCCAAATGATGTTTATTTTTGAGTTGAAGGCTTTCCAACTGTAAATTTTATTTTCTCAAATTATCTTTTGGTGGGCTTTCACGTGACCCTGGTGTTGGGGCGAGACACAAACAATCCTAACAAACACAAACAAAATATTCAATGAAAAAAATAAATAATCCTACTTGGTTAGCAGCACCTAATGGGGGGTTCTAAACTACTATATGCAGAAATGGCCAATTTTGGTCAACAATCAAGGTACCTTCTTAATAGAGCCGAGTATATACCTCCCATACCTGGTGTAGTGTAGGACATAGTCAAACGGTACGCTCAAACTCTTTTATTGCACTTATGAAAGCGTACTGCCAGTAAGGCTTGCCCGCCTTCCCAACAATCCCCGAAACGAATGAACGTTCAGGGCATCAGGTCGACCAGGCAGGGGGGTATCAGAACAATGCATATGCATGTTAGAATTCAAATAAGAAATTCTTATTACAAACCAATGATGTTTTCAAATCAAGCTCTCTTAATTAATTTTGTAAATTAGTCCCTAGCAAGGTCGCTAGAAAATATTGTGGCGACGGGATTTGAGGTTTTTTTGAGTTCAAAACTAAGGAATTTCAAGAAATATTTAAAAAATACTTTAACACCTTGAAAGCCAAATTTTGAAAACTTATTTTGTTAAAAATAGAGTCGCCACTTGATTTTTGAAAAAAACTAAGAAAAACAAAAATGGCTACTGATTTTTAAAACTTTTAATTAGAGAAAAAGGATTCGTGAGTTAAGGTACGAATTGGAGAAGGTGTTAGACACCCCGTTCGTCCAACTATAAGGTTCGCCTCTACTAATCATCATTGGTTCTTAATAAGATTTCTCAAATGTATGCAAATAAAAAAAATAGAGGTAAAGAGAGAACATGCAAAATCAAATAAAGAAAATACACAGTATATGTATATAAAACATCAAAACATGGCAAATAAAAAAATAAAATCCTATGTTTTATGGCATGAAATTTCTAACTACAGGATACATGGAGCAAACCCACATGTAATAATAATTTAAATAAAAGAAAATATGAATTAAAATCAAGAATAGACATGAGTTGCTAAGAATATAACCTTAAACTAAATTAACATATTAAACATGCATATTATCAAATTATCTAAAAGCATAACTAAAATAAAAAGTATGTGAAAATCTTATATAAAAAATAATGTTTACCAAATAAAGATAATGAAACTAATAACAAGTGTTTTATATATTAACATGATAAGAGAATATTTAAAATTTTAATTTGAAAGAAAAAAAAAAGAAATAAAGAGAAAACTTACAAAAGAAAAATTAAGCCAAAATAAGAAGATTAGAAAATGCTTATTTAAACTGCTAAAAAAAATCTAGCTATGTATATTTTATATTTTAAATAAAACAAAAGAGAAGAAAAGAAAAGGAAAAGAAATGAACAAGAGGGTTTAAACTACCATTAAAAAAGAAAATTACACTAACATTTAAAAGGTAAAAACTAGCATAAAAGACTTTTTGTAATTTTTTAGGTTAACAAAATAAAAGAAAAGAAAAATAAAATAAATACTATGAAAGAAAAACTAAATTAACATTAAAAGAAAAAGGAAAAAAAAAAGAAAATAGAACATTACAAGGAAAATAGAGCTAATATTAAAAGAAAAAATGAAACATTAGAAGAAAAATAAAACTAACATTACAAGAAAAAGAAAAGAAAAAAAATAAAACATTACAAGGAAAATAAAGCTAATATTAAAAGAAAAAAATATATATTGGTATAATATTGACAATTACAACCATATGTATATAAGTGCATAGATTATAACAATAACGACACTGTTAGTCGTATTACTAAATTATGTTAGCACTATTTGATGAATTAACAAATTTAATAAAAGTAAGCAAATAAACTAAACAAACTAAGACTTATATTATAATATGAATATAGCTACTTTACCAAACTAAACACATTTATTATAAACCAAATAAATTCTAAAGATTAAAACAACTATATAAGCAATGTAAGAACGTATGTAAGAGATGAAACAACCAAATGAACCCGATCACTCCAAAGAGATATGAAGTGGAGGTAGAAAGATCGGGAATCTAAATAGAATACCTGGATCGCTAGTGAATTCTCGAGTCGAGAAATGGTGATAGGCAATCGAATCCTCAAGTGATGATCCAATCCAAGTTAGGGTTTCAGAATCTCAGTATCAAGAGTCCGGCTCTTAGTATTTCGGCAGGATTTTAGTGTCGGGGCCTAGGCAGAGTTTCTCTCTCTAAAAATCTATTATGAAAACGTACCAAGGGTACGGTATTTATAGAATTCTTCAACCAATGAGATACTGACATGTTCTGGAACACGTTATGCCATTTGGCGTTGGGGGTCGCCTAGTATGAACATGGTGGTTGCCACAACAAAAGAATCTTCCAAGGATTTCTACTAGTGGTCGCCACAATGGACATGGTGGTTGCCACAAACAGGTGAAACTTCCAAGAGGTTCTATTGGCAGTCGCCATAATAAACAGGCGGTCGCCACAAATAGGTAAAGCTTCCAAGAGGTTCTATTGGCAGTCGCCAGAATGAACATGGCGACCTCAAGGTTCCAACATGGCGGTTCAATGATGATTTCACTAGTTTGAAAGTTTTGATAATTGAGTTCAAATACCAAGCTTGAATCATTTTTCGAGGAACGTACTAAAGCACCATTTTAATTGTTTTCATCATCAAATTCACTTGAATCAACCTAAGATTATGCAGGGTCAAATTGGGGTGTCTACATAACCCTGATACGTATCTAACAATTTTCTCAATTAAGTAAACCTCTCAGCGGTATCTGTAATTATGAAAATCTTGCTGTAATTTCTACAATTTTTATAAATCACTAAATTATAGTTCATACCACTAAAGAACTGTAATTGCACTCTAAACCATAATCTCAAGACCATCTTGCATTGAACTTCTGTTATTAAATGCTTAACTCATCTCCCCACGTTAAAATTTTTGATACCCACCAATTAAATTTAATCACTGACAATTTAATTTCATCGGTATCTTTAAATTTCTTAAGCCCTTCTGCTTAACTTATTTGACCACCGGATAATCAAATCCACCTGCAGGGATTGGCCTGGTCAAAATTTATAAGCTTCCTTAAGAGAGTATCGTCAATCACAATCATTCGAGATGTGAATTCCGACAATAATTAATATTCACCATATAAATAATACTGCTATCCAACTCATCGGGAATATAGACCCATATAAGATCGCACCATCTAATGAATCAAAACAACAAGTATTAAATTTACACAAATAATTAATTATTTCAGGATTAAAAGCATAAGCACTCTCATAATACCCTTGGAGTGTGAATTAATTTATGTAGTCAGTATAAAACTAATTATCCCAATGTGTTCCGTTCAATACATACAAAGTGTACTAGTACAGAGAGTCGAAATAATATACGACGCTATTATCTGTTCCTCATAACTAAGGCAGGCCTACTTGAATTATGTGCTATAGTCATACCGATGGTATGTCTATTTCCATCTAAATTGTGAACAAAAACTTATATTCTGTAAGAACATAAAATTTGGTCTTTTATGTGCAAGCCGTACTCTACACACCAAATTAAATACTGTACAAAATAAATAATATCTATGCATAACATTTAAAGAAATGATATTATATACATTTCTCATTAAAATTCTCATAAAATGATAAATTAATTTTATTAAAATAAAATTAAATATTAAAAATATGATTTTCAGTATACAACCCTAACAAGACGATGATGAAACAACGGACGCAGCAATCTACTGAAGCCACCAAGACTACCGCAAAGACTACCGTGTTAGAGAACGAGTGTATGCAAGAGTATTCCCAGAAATGACATGGAAATGGAAAAAGCCAGAGTCTTTCCCATGGTACATAGGTCCACCGAGAGTGTTGAAGAAATGTGAAGAGGCCATCTATCGTCTGAATGTTCCGCCAGGATTCAAAGGTCTATTGGGAGACAGGATAGATGCGAGGTGGATGCAAACACAGAAACCAAGAGATAAGAGAGGAATCATTAACCCGCGCGACCCAGCAATTGACTTTAACAATCCGAAATGTACCTGGAAGTACCAGTAGCCATAACCAACAGGGCTCGCATGGGATCGAAGGACTTTTGCCACGTGGAAGTGCAGTGGCACTGCTACGGTATCTATGAGGCGACGTAGGAGTGTGACTCAGTTATCTGCTACTTCTATCTGCATTTGTTCGTCTAGGCCTTAGCACATTAGGAGTTGTATCTTTCCTTTTGCTAGATGTTGTACGTGTGTTGTGTGAACTTTTGAAAACCTTGTACGTGTTGTGTGTTTAAATGAAATGAAAATATTTGTTATTGAATTCTTCATAAGTAACCTCATAAACTCAAACTAAATTCCACAAGATCCCAAAGCATGAAAACAATCAAGAATTGAAACAACCTCCAAATCTCAACACTCTCTTAGGATGGCTGATAGACAACCGAACCACCGACATGTTAACGAACCCCTAGATGATGAAGCACTCGGGCTAGCCTAAATTTTACGAAAACCACCGTTAGAACCCCACAACTCTATCCTTATGAGTTCCTTTCTCAAGCCTTTATGCCAACTCTCATACCCGATTGAAGCCCTCTTCCGTGCCTTCCTTTCTAATATCACCGGTTCTGAATGTTCGACATTGATGAGATATTTTACCCTCATTCATTCTCTCGGTCCTGATACCACACTCTTATGTGGTAATTTTTGTGAATTCTTTATTTACTCTTGAAATCCTAACTTGAGGAGTAGACTTTGATGCTTGAATTAAAGTACGTTAGGCCGAGGTAATGTTAGAAAAAATAATATCTAGTTTAGCTTACCATTGCTTAAACATATCTTTTGTCAGAGATCTAATGTTGCAAAGATTGGTCCCGAGAACATTCCCTTTTGTAATGTTCATTAGTTGTTGAACTCTTATGCCCAATGCATCTGAGCCTCAACCACCCTCTCAATTTGGGTCAACGATGATTGCTTTAGTCTTGACCCCTTGCCCTAATCCAATCTATCTTTGAACCACCTAGGTTCCACCCTAAGATATTCTAACTCTAGCTATATCTCATGCTTATACCATTCGAAATCATTAGCTAAACACTTACCCATTCACTGCTTTCCTTGAGACCAGTAAAAACGGAGCTGATTATCCTTGCTGAACCTCGTGCATGTTTTTACCTGTCGACCTTTAGAACCTTGCCCCATAGATCAATGAGTAGCAACGCTCGTCAGGATATTACGTCATTAGGCTTTAGCACTTTCACGGGAAACTGGAACGATGCACGAAAACCTCCTAACACCTCTTTAAAACGTGAAGCAATTTCTTCTTGGTGTCACGGCTTAGAATATCTGTCAGCATCAGCGTTTAACAAAGTTTTGGAGATCAAGACTCCCAACTGTAAGAATGGTTAAGTAGGGGCTTATTCAACTAACTACATCTTTCCAAATGTTCCAACAAATAGAACTATGTCATTAGCAATCTAAAGTTAGAAATGATAGCTTTACACCAAGAGATTTGCGACACCACCATATGTAAAAATTCACGCTTCCCCAAATTAGTTCATAGCTAACTCACCCATCTGATAAATCGAGATGCAACAGATTCATATCGATAGTAAGAAAGTAAAAGACGAGAAACAAGCTTGAACTTATAATAACCTTAGTACTGTAGCAAAAGAGGTACGTCTATATGCATTGATATTCATGCCGGCCTTTCCACCAAAATGTTAGGATCCGGGTTTTGCTGTCACTATCTAAGAACAAAGAATCTTGACCACGATAATGAATGTTTAGAGTCTGATGAAGAATTAACCATCAAATCACAATGGGTCACATGATTAGATATTTACCACAACCATATCTTTTATCATGTTCATTTTACCCTAGAATGACCAACTACTTGAGAAAATGATCCAGTCATTAGAAGAAACATTCAACCCCAGCGTACCAGCACATCAAGAACAAACGGTAGAGGCCAAGAGGAATGGAGCAACCTTTGGAAAAATTGGACAAAAATGGAAGCATATGACTACAGACTTCGTCACTAGGATTATCAAGATCACCTCAAGAACCGACAACATTTGAGTTATAGTGGATCACTTCACTAAGATCACTCGCCTTCTATCTATAGATCTCACAACACAATGGTGAGTACAAGCAAAAAGTACATCCGTGAGATTTTGCACCAACATGAGTTCTCTACTACACTCAATCGAGACCCGCATCTCACCTTCAAATTGATGGGCGATCTGAACACACGATTCTGAATCGTCAAGGGCATGTTAAGAGTATGCATAAGGAAAATTGAAGAAAATTATTACCTTTGGTCAAAATTCACTTACAACAACAGCTCCCGAGCTAGCTTTTACAACCATATGAGGTTTTGTGTGTGAACAATACTGTGAGTTATCAATATATGAAATAGAAACCGAAGAGACTGATTGGTAGGAATAGATTTTTTCTAGCCAATAAAGTGAGACCCAGAGTCCAATACAAGAATTCATATAGAACCCAGGATAGTAGTCATGTGTTAATAATCTGCAATAAAAACGATAGAATCTCATCAAATAAGAATTTTCATGCTAATGAACATGTTGTGTGTCATGCCTTCACCTTATAAATAGAACTAACTTTATCGGATAGTTCGATGACCCTTTTTTCTTTTTTCTTTCTTAAAGATGGAGGGATAAAGATAGAACTATGAGTGCACAGTAAGAGTAAGTGGAACCGAGGAGAAAGTGGATGTACCGAGCCTGGCACGGATCTTGCAAGATCTAGCAGCCAATTTAGACCGATTGCAAGGGAAGGTACCCCAGATGGGATCATAGTACTTATTAGACCTAAGGGTACAGAATATCCTAGCACCTGAGAAGAAGGATTTTTCCTAAACATTAGAGGTTTGGATCAAGGCCACAAAACAACAACAAACAACAGTAAGAGCTTGTTATAAGTGCAGCCAGCCAGGGCATATGATGGGTCATTGCTCGTTAAAAAGTGAAGATGGCAATCGAGGTGGACCACTACGGAACAACAACAAGTTTACGCACTCAGAACCTTATTCTCAAGATGACAGAAGGAAACAACTAGGAAAAAGGTTGCCAAAATTAGTAATATGTTATCATTGTAGGAAGTTAGGACATAAAAGGTCAGAATGCCCACTACAAAGAGAATTAAACTACAACAGCCGTCAGCAGGGATAGGGCTACAAAGATCAAACAAGTCTATTACAATAAGAAATGAGTGGTTCAAAAAAGGTGGTGCAACTTGACCAACTAGAGAGCGATAAATGGAGTGTTCGCCCTTCACAAGAGAAAAAGAGTATGCGTTGATAATCGGAGTTACGCCGCATTCGCAAGCTCTATGTTATACGTTAGTTAAACTTGTTGCATTATCTAAGAAAGGTTACGCTCAAAGGATAAAGGGTTTTAGGTTAAAACTAGTCAAACAACTCCCGCGCCACAGATATGTGACGTGATCTTTAAAAATTGTGCAGTAGTCGGTCTAAGATGTTAGTAAAACAAAACAACAATTACTCTAATTGCTGAACATATAGGCCCGGCCCTATCCACACCCTCAACAGAGAACGACTCAAATAAGAACACAACTTCGAAGAGAAGAGATGTAAGTAACCGTCCACAACCATTCACACGAGATTTCGAAAACGAAATTTATTTTAAGGGGGGTAGATTGTAACGACCCAATTCGAATCCTTGTTGTAACAGCCCAGTTTGTAACGAACCACGTAATGACCTAGCTCAAACCCTAGCATTAGCGACGGTTAGCCGACGAGATCTTAGGTCACTAGAAGATCGAAAACTCGAACTCGACTCGAAAACCCTAATTCGATCGATTCGAAAATCCTAAAAAGACCAAATGCACAAAGGGAAAACCCTAATACTCAAAGAAGACTCCTAACATCCTAAATTAAGTGAATAACATGAAATATAAGATTAAAAATTAAAATTTTTCATAATTAGGGTAAAATGACATTTTTCTCCTAGTATACCAAAAACTTTTAAAAATCTAAAATTTGACATATGGACACCCTAAATCAATGACTTAAGTACAATTTTGTAGAAAAAGACAAAATAACATCAAAGAAGACAAGAACACCCCTTAGTGGCCGGTTCTCCTTGGAAATTATGTCAAAAAGTAGTTTTATTTTTGCTTTTTTTAAGTTTAAAATGATGAGAAAAATATCAAATCAAGCATTATAATTATTCAAGATTTGTTGAACAAGTAATATACACAATAATATAATATTATAGGCTAACAAAAGCAAATAAATCATTATTAAAGTTCATACATACTAAAATAAGTCAAAAGCTATATATTGTCAAACTTATTTAATTTGACTTAAAAACTTACACATATTTAATCAATTGCTATAAAAATTATGATAGTTCATGAGAATACTAAATTTATTATAAACTTACTAAAATAATAAATTTTAGTAGGTAAAAACACCAAAAAGATACACCAAATTAATTTGTAAGACACTTTCCTGCACAGAATGGCACGGAAATCAAAATAAAATCCCAAGATTGATGTAAGATCAAATTTTTGTCTTCCAAACTGAACCTAGCTGACTTCCTACATGCCAAAATCTGAAATATATCTTTGAAAAATTGCACTAAGTCACATCACCCATGTGAAATGAAGAAAAAAAGGACTTAAAAGTTATTATGATGTTCCCTAAGCCTTTGCCTATATAAACAAGCCAAACACCACCCTATTCCTCCGTATATTTCAGTCAAGAAAGGAAGGGAGTTCAGATTTTTCATTGTTCTTGAGAGTTATGTAAGTTGAGAGAAGAAAAAAAAAGAAGAAAGATTCAAGAAAGAAAGGTCTTTGGAGACCATAGTGCATAAAGTTAAGTCCTCTAGTCATCAACCATTCTTTAAGCCCTCAAATAAGTATGTAAAACTTCTAAATCTTATGTCTAATACCACCCAAAATATACCTCAACTCATCTCTTTAGACACTTTTAAGATCGAGAACCAAAAACGAACCGAAAAGGTGTCGTAATAACAAACTAGGGATTGTTATGTTTTTTAATGATATGAGATGTGATTGAATATTGTTATTCTTGGGTTTGATGACTTAAATAGGTTCTAGAATCTTGATATTCATACATAAAATATAAGCATACAAATAAATGGGACAAAACCTTGACATATCATAAGTAGGAGACTTGAACATATAAGGACCTAATTTTTGAGTACTTTAACGTTTCTGCCATGATCTTTGGAACTTCATAACATAACGTAGAAAATTGATCTAAGCATGCTCTTTATGTCCAGATCTAGAGTATTGTGTTATCTTTTATCCAAACTTAGTTTGAACTCATTTGAGTGAGTAAAACTCGAGATATTACAATTCTACCAAAGTGTGTTAGTTTTAGACCAGCCAACAATACCGACCTAAAAACCCTAGTTCAAAATGTGATCCGAACTTTGGTCAAAACATACTAGTTTTAGATAACATGTATATCTAGCTACCCACAAAAATGGAGCCCAAAAAATTGAGATTTGATAGGTCAAAAATACTTTGAAACTCTCTATTATGGTTCAGCCATTAAAGGACACTTCTATCACATATTTTTGTATAGCTCAAACCCCTATTTTTAGTGACTTACTCCAACCATGGTCTTTATAAATATTGTAGGTAACATATCGAACTACATTATTTTCAAAAATCAAACCTAGATACCTCAGAAAAGTCCTTCAAACCCTTTTCAAACTCTCTGTTAAAACCGATTCTGGTGTGAGTTTTGGGGCTAACAGAACCTATTTTACAAAATGGCTTATATTTCCAACTTGTTTCAAACAACCACCCCTAGAACCCTTCACAAGACTTGTAGGGGGCGCGTTAGTATAGAACATATCCAAAATTTGACTCACTTTGACTTGATTTGATACCCCAAACCCCTGTCCAACTGAAGCACATATTATGTTAAAAATCAACCAAAGTGCTGAATCGTTTTCCCTTAGAATGTTTTATTCACCCAATTGTCTTAGGTTTTGGCCTTAGTATTAAATATAAGAGTTATAGAAAATATTTTTATCTAAATGGCGTTTAAAAATCATAACTTGATTCTATGTCTAGATGCCCCAAAATCCTACTGACCCTTTAAATTTAATACTTGAACTTGACCTTTAAAGTTGCTATATGTATGTTTGAGTACCTTTTTGTCGTAAGACTCGAGTTTGTGTTTTGATTTATTTGACAAAGTTGATTAGTGTTTTTAAGTAAATGTACGATGATTAGAACTCATGCCATCAAGTTTGAATTGTATCTTGATAATGAAACTTGCACCTCACACAGTTGTACTTATGCTTAGTGAGTTGTACTATGAATTTTGTCATGTTATAAATAGTTGCACTTGAGATTCATATTGTACATCATGGACATTGTCACTTGCATCTTGGTATATTGGATTTCATCTGTGTAAACTGTTGTCGGGATGAGTTATGTTGAATTGTCCTTCTTGGTTCTAAGTTTAGGGGTCCTTGATTACCATTTTTATAAATGTTTTGAGATGTATTCCCCTTGTACATCCTGGGTGCGTCCCCGGTGTTACAAATTTGGTTTATATGCCCTGGGTGTATTCTCGGTGTTTGAAATGGTTTATCATGAATATTGTTGGGCACAATGGGTTCGTTATTAGAATTCTAATTTTGATGGCTTAGACTTTGGGTTGACACTGGCGAAGGTATCAAAAATCTTAAGGTGGGACAAACTGCTTATTATATAATTGATTGATTGACTATTGAATTTTGTTGGCGTGGAGGATGGCGCAGACCCCACGCCATTTTCATTGAGTAAAACAACTATAGTATGAAACCCGGCAATGCATTTACTATTCACAACGAAGCGCGATGATGACTTTGGTGCTCGATAATCCATAAAAGTCTACTCTAGTAATTCTTGGTGTGGAATTTCTGTTATGATTTGAGTGTATATCGGGTTGGGCATTTGCATTGCATACACAACATCTCATACTCGTATGTTTATTGACTTATCTGCTATCCTATCATAAATTGGTCTGTCTTTTTTATTTTAAAGTGTGCTTAAGTGTTACTTGGCATGCGTTGTGGTAAATTTTGTGCCATGAGATTGGTTAGAAGGTTTAGAGTTTTTTTTACGGGGCTTTGCCTCATGGCATTCGTGCCAGAGGTGAGGAGGAGTACTTGGAGGAAGTCGTCCTAGAGGGAGAAGAAGAATTTGAAGAACATGGTGAGTTACAGGTGTTGGAGGCAATACTGCCAAGATCATTATTTTTCTAAAATGATTTTCGGTAAAAAATAAACTGGACGAGCAAATGCAGAAACGGGCTCCAGATAAAACTTTTGACGAAGAACGATAAAAAAAAACCCGTGCAACCAATGTTAATTTAGAAGAATACCTCTTGTAGATCAAATCTTCAACTATGACTTGATTCCGAGTTGAAACTCCTGTCAGATTTTCTACTGTATTTTCTTATGTGATCCTCGAATGTTGTGTGGGCTACGATACTCCGAAAACTTGTACCGGCAGAACCCCGATATATTTTTTAAGTCTTGAAAGCCAAAAATAATATATCAATAATGATATGAAAATCAATCTAAACAGGTTCAGTCTACCGCATATATATAGGGTTACAGCAGGGAGCTGAGGAGTAATTATGAGTAAGACTTCCAGTAGAACATCGATACCTACGGGCGATTTCTGCAATTATGGAAAGATGCAGCGGTTTCTACAATTTTCATAAAACACTGAATTACAGTTCATACCACTAAAGAACTATAATTGCACTCTGACCCATAATCTCAAGACCTTCTTGCATTGAGCTCCTGCTATTAAATGCTTACCATTTCTCCCAACATTAAGATTCCCGATACCCGCCAATTAAATTTAATTACTGACAATTTAATTTAATTGGCATCTTCATATTCCTTAAGCCCTTCCCCTTAACTTATTTGACCGTCAGATAATTAAATCAACCTGCAGGGTTTGACCCGGTCAAAACTTATAAGCATCCTTAGAAGGGTATTGTCAATCCCGATTTTTCGGGACGTGAATTCCGTCAATAATTAATATTTGTCATATATATAATACCGCTATCCAACTTACCAGAAATATAGACCTATATAAGATTGCACCATCTAATAAATCAAAACAACGAATATTAAATGTATGCAAATTAATAATTATTTTAGGATTAAGAGGAAAAGTACTATTCATAATAATCTAGAGGTGTGAATTAATTTATATAGTCAGTAGTCAGTACTAAATTAATTACTCAAAATGTTCCGTTCAATACATACAAAGTGTACTGGCACAGAGAGTCGGAACAATAGACGACGCTATTATCTGTTCCCCGTAACCAAGACAGGCTTACT
>JAUMHN010331385.1:0-17959 GCA_032360265.1 Heliamphora ciliata | reverse complement strand
TTGGTATCAGAGCCATTTTTATTTTTTGTTTATAATTTTTGGGGTCGGATAATTTTAGAACTGTTGCTAACTTTATTTTGCAGGCGTTCTAAATCTCGATTTTATGATCATCATTTATTTTTATGTTTGATTAAATGCGTGAATGATGATTATTTTTTTTAACCACGAGGGCTTATCGCGGTAGATCAATTGTAAATTCTACGGAGGCATAGGATCAATGTAAAAATTAATATTTTTTAGTTTCTAATTCTTTATTTTTGTTGAATAAAAAAAATATTAAAAAAGAAACAAGAAGAACACAAGCAGCGGTGGATTTGCACACCGTTCGGTGAAAAATCCAGCACAGTATTTTTTTTAAGCAACAAAGCAGTGGTTGCACGCAATTCCCTACACAGCAGTGATTTCCAAACAGTAAAGCAGCAGTGGTTTTCAAGGCACCTACACAGTTTTTTTTTTTTTTCTGAAAAATCAAACGGCGGCGCAACTCCAACACAAAAGCAAGCGGCAATTCCAAATCCAGGCTGTTTTCGGTTGGCTGTGTTTTTTATTTTTCAAAAGGGCAGCGCACTCCAAACTCAACGTTGTGGTTTTCCATCATAAGCAGCACCGGATTCCAAGCAGTTGTTGCGAATTTCCAGGCACAATTTCAGGTGCCAATACAGTAGCGCCATCCAACGCGGCAGTGTTTTTCAAACACTGTTGCAGCATACAACAATAGTTTTCAAGCGCAGTAGTTTTTTTTTTTTTTGAAAAAGCCAGCAAGCGCACAATCGAAGCTTGAAACACAAACTCCAAACAGGCGTTCTTCCAGTGGCGCAAACAAAAAGCTGCGGCAACTTTGTAGTGGAATTACGCAGCAATTGAGAAATCCTGATACAATCAAGATATATGAAGCTGATACAGATTGAACCATTGAAGCTTATCTCTTAAAATGATACTGAAACTCTTTAAAGTTTCAATTCGATCATAAAATCTAGATATATTTATTATATCTTATATTTAATTTAATTTTTTTATATTAACTGCGTGTATGATAAATATTGATTTTATTTATCGTATTAATTTAATTAATTCAAAAATTTAGATTTAATTAAAATATTTTATAATAAAAATAATATTAAGTTTTTTTAATTAATTAATTTTAATTAAATGAAAAAACTTTAGATATTTTATTTTTTTTACAAAATATCACGTTTAAAGATAATTTTTTTAAATCAGATATCTTTGAAAAATAAGAGAATTAATTCCAAATTTTGAATTAATAAAATAAAAAATATTTAATCGAAATAAATTATTATTTTTCAAAAAATGTGAAATAAAAAATAAAATTAATAAATGTCTTTAATCACTACCTTAACTAAAATGCTAAAGAAAAAATTGTGCATTTATTAAAATTTATTTGTTACGCATTTAAACATTAAAAGATGGTTTGAAAAACTAGAATATTTGGAATCATGTAACGAAAAAATATTTGATTATTTCAGATCGTGTAACTTTCAAAATTAATAAATTTATTTTAATTAAACGGATTTTTATAACCCTAAAAAAATGTTTTAAAAATCTAAATGGGAGATGAAATTTATTCACAGATAAATCCCGCGGTCTCCATCACCAGTTTGTAGGCGATGCAATTAAACTCTGCCTGTTGACAGTAAAGCCTTCCTCCCCATCGGATAGATTAATTGCGATATCGCTAGTACAAACCTTCTTTATGGATAATTCTGGATAATTGTTAGTGTGGATCACTTCTCCATCTGAATGGTTCATTGCGAAGCGATTAATTTGGGATTAAGTGATAGTTAACACTTAGTTGTATATAATAGTATCCTCTACATCTGAGTCACTGCTATTATATATTAGACCGAAGTTATGTCAGCTATTTAATTTTACTTGGCATGGTCAGTTGCCTAGATAGTAAGATTAAAAAAAATTAGCCTGTTTGCTCTTTTGAAGGATAGTAGACGTTCTCCCATTGAGGCAAGCTATTCTCAGGTTACCAGGCTGCTGGGGAATTTAATTTTAAAAGGGTAGAGGGAACCAAATTAAAATAAATTCAAAATTTTGCTCATCATAATTAACAGTATTTTAATTATGTGATTCTCAGGATTAAAATAGTTTTCAACCTATTCGCTTCCATTCTCAAAGAAAACAAACTTACGGGACCAAATTATGTTGGCTGAAAATGAACTTGGACATTGTATTAACTGCTGAGGATTACAAGTTCGTTTTAACTGAGATATGTCCACCAGTACTTGATGAGGGGGCTACCGAAAGAAAAATCCAAGCCCATCAGAAGTGGCAGAAAGCTAATCAAATGGCTTGCTGTTACATTTTGGTTTCAATGTCAAATATTTTACAATATTAGCATCAGCCTATGCCCAATGCCTATGACATGATGATGAATCTCAAAGAAATATTTAGAGATCAAAATCGTGCTGCAAGGCAGGTAGCCATGAGATCTCTAATGAATGCAAACATGGCTGATGGTACACTAGTTAGGGATCATGTTTTAAAGATGATCAGTCTTCTAAATGAACTGGAGATCTTATGAGCTAAAATTAACAGAAAAACCCAGGTCGATATCATACTCCAGTCACTGCCTGAAAGTTTTAAGCAGTTCTGCCTGAACTATTCTATGAATAAGCTCAGCTACTTACTGGCAGAACTTCTTAAGGAACTACAAGCAGCCGATGGTGTTCTTAGGAAGCCAGGTTCTGTGAATGTGGCTGAAAAAGGTTCTTCCTCTAAATCGAAAAATAAGAAAAAGAAAAAGGTTCATACACAGGAAAACACAAGTCTAAAAGCAGTTAAGGGACTAAAAGCTGGTGTGAAGAAGTCGAGAAGCAAGGGCTATCACTGTAACCAGTTTGAGCATTGAAAAAAATAGTGTCCGATTTTTCTCAATAAGCAGAACAAACAAGGTAATTTCTGTTCACTGATTGTTAAAACATGTTTAGCGGTATTATCTACTGGTACCTGGTGTGTAGATACGGGAGCCACTAATTATGTCTGTAGTTCTTTGTAGGGGTTCTAGGAAATCAGGCAGCTTAGTGATGGAAAAATCTACCTGCGTATGAGCAATAATACAAGGGTGACAGCAGTTGCAGTAGGAGATGCCACTCTCAGTTTTAGTAGAGATAGGATACTACTTCTAAAATATTGTCTTTATGTATCTTCTATTAGACGAGATCTAATTTTAGTCTTGAGTTTAATAAAGGACAAATATTCTGTTCATTTTGGTGACTCTGTCATTGTGAAGAAAAATAAATATTTTATTTGTTCTGGTACATTGGTGGATAATCTATATTATATCTCATATTTCTCTTATATTGCAACTAACTGAAATGAAACACATCTATTTTACTATATAAGAGAAAGTTTTCTTCTTTAATGAACCAAACATTTCTTTGGTACTTACGCTTGAGTCATATTAATCTAAAAAGGATAAACATACTGGTAACGGATGGACCTTTGAGTTTATTGAAAGTGGAGATACTTTCAGTCTGTGAATCTTGCTTAGAGGGTAAGATGACCAAGAGGCATTTTTTGGCAAAAAATTATAGAGCTAAAGAACCATTGGAGCTGGTTTATTCTAATGTGTGCGGTCCTATGACAATCCAGGCTAGAGGTGACTTTGAGTACTTCGTTAGTTTTATTGATGACCACTCAAGGTATGGATACATTTACCTGATGCATCGTAAGTCTGAATGCTTTGAAAAATTCAAAAAATTCAAAGCAGTGGCGGAGATGTGTCTAGGTAAAAGTATCAAATCACTACGATCAGACCGTGGTGAAAAATACCTCTTTAGAGAGTTTAAAGACTACTTGTCATCAGAGGAGATTACATCCCAATTGACTGCACTTGGCACTCCACATCAGAATGGTGTAGCAGAAAGAAAGAATATGACTCTTATGGAGATGGTAAAGTACATGATGAGTTATTCAGGTTTACTCGATTCGTTTTGGGAACTCGCTTTAGAGATAGCGGCTTACATTCTAAACTTGGTACCTTCTAAGTCAGTACCTTCTACTCCCACAGAATTGTGGACCAGACGTAAGCCTAGTCTGAAACACATTCGAATTTGGAGGTATCCAGCACATGTGCTGAAAGGGAACGCGGGTAAGTTGCAACCAAGGACGAAAGTCTGTTTCTTTGTGGGATATCCCAATGAAACGAATGGTGGTCTATTTTATTATGGATCAGAAGGTCATTATTAGCACCAATGCCCGATTCTTAAAAGATAATTATATTATGGATCACATGCCCAATAGCAAAATTGTTTTGGAAGAACTAAGAAGAAATACCAGTAGAACGGAAGAGAAACCACAAGTTACTGATATTCCATTACCTCGTTATAGTGGGAGGATTATCGGGACATGTGCAAATCAAGAACATGGTACTGATGTACAAGATTCAGATTCCATACAGCCTGCTACTGCTAGTACACAGACACAAGTAGTACGTCGTCATAGTGGGAGGGTTGTTCATCAACCAAATCGGTATATGTTCTGGAGAGAGTCGTATAATAAGATCCCGACAAAACTGGATACCGAGCCTTGTAACTACAATGAAGCACTATAAGATAACAATGCAAATTTTTGGCAAAGGGCTATGAATTCAAAGATAGAATCTATGTATTCCAATTAGGTCTGAAAACTTATAGAACCAACCGAAGGGATAAAATCCATTGGATGCAAGTGGATCTACAAGAAGAAGAGAGGAGCAGACAGAAAGGTTGAAACCTTCAAAGCTAGACTTGTTGCAAAAGGATTCACTCAGAAAGAATGGATCAATTATGAGAAAATCTTTTTATCAGTAGCCATCCTTAAGTCTATCTGGATTCTCTTATCCACTGCCGTTCATTTCGATTACGAAATCTGGCAAATGGATGTGAAGATAACTTTCCTTAACAGAAGTCTTGACGAGTGTATCTATATGATACAACTAAACGAATTCATTGCAAAGGGTTAGGAGCACATGTTGTGCAAACTTAAGAGATCCATTTATGAACTTAAGTAGGCATCGAGGTCTTAGAACACTCGGTTTGATCAAGTTATAAAGTTTTATGATTTTGATCAAAGTCCGGATACAAGAAGCATGACGAAAGCGTGGTAACTTTCCTAGTACTTTATGTATATGATATCTTACTCATCGAAAATGATGTTGGGGCATTATCTAGGGTTAAAGTATGGTTATCTGGACAGTTTGATGTGAAAGACTTGGGAGAAGCTAGTCACATCCTTGGGATCATGCTTGTACGATATCAAAAATAAAAGATGTTGGGCTTATCATAAGCAAAATATATCGATGATATCCTTACTCGTTTTAGCATGCAGGATTCCAAGAAAGTGTTTCTCTCTTTTAGGCATGGAATCACTCTTTCCAAAGATCAGTGTCCTAAAACACTTGATGAGATAGAGAAGATGAAGGTGGTTCCTTATGTTTCGACAGTAGAAAGTCTCATATATGCTATGCTTTATACTAAACCCGACATCTGCTTTGCCTTTGGCATGGATAGTAGATATCAGTCTAATCTAGGGTAGGAACATTGAATGCGGTAAAGAATATAAACAAGTACTTGAAAATGATTAAGAATTATATGTTGGTTTACCAGGCAGACAGTCTAGTACCTTTGAGGTACATAGACTCAAATTTTCAGTAAGACATAGAGTTTACATCAAGAGACAACATTGCAAATCCTTTACAAAGAGCTTACCGGCTAAGACTTTTGATTGTCATGTAGAGGGAATGGGAGTCCGATGTATGGCAGCATGGTTTTGAGTATAAGTGGGAGATTGTTAGAGCTGGTATACTGAAAACTATGTTTTAGTATTTAATTTTATTTTTTAATAAAATTAATTTTCTATTTTTATGAGTATCTTATGAGCAATGTATGTGTATCATTTTTTTGTTATGCATGGATATCCGATATTCTGTATAGTATTTAATCTGGTGTATATAGTACGGCTTGCACACAGAAGATCAGATTTTAGGTTCTTGCAAAATATAAGTTTTATGTTCACAGTTTAGATGGAAATGAACATACCATCGGTACGACTGTGGCACAAAGTTTTAGTAGACCTGTCTTGGTTACGGGAAACAGATAATAGCGTCGTTTATTATTTTCGACTCTCTGTGTCAGTACACTTTATATGTATTGAACGAGACATTTTGGGTAATTAATTTTATACTCACTATATAAATTAATTTACACCCCAAGGTTATTATGAATAGTGCTTATTCTCTTAATACTAAAATAATTATTGATTTGCATATATTTAATATTCGTTATTTTGATTCATTAGAGGGTGTGATTTTATATGGGTCTATATTCCCAGTGAGTTGGATAGCGGTATTTTTATATGGTAAATATTAATTATTGACGAAATTCACGTTCCAAAATATCGAGATTGACGATACCCTTTTAAGGAAGCTTATAAGTTTTGACCAGGCCAAACCCTACAAGTGAATTTGATTATTCGGCAGTTAAATAAGTTAAGCGAAATGGCTTAAGGAATAAAAAGATGCCGATAAAATTAAATTGTTAGTAATTAAATTTAATTGACGGGTATCGAGAATCTTAACGTGGAGAGAAATGGTAAGCATTTAATAACATGAGCTAAATACAAGAAGATCTTGAGATTATGGGTCAGAGTACAATTATGGGTCAGAGTACAATTATAGTTCTTTAGTGGTGTAAACTGTCATTCAGTGTTTTATGAAAATTATAAAAACCACTGCTGTCTTTCCATAATTACAGAAATCGCCAGTATGTGTCTGTGTTCTACTGGATGTTTTACTCATAATTAGTTTTTAGGTCTCTACTGTAGCTCTATATATATGCAGGTAGGCTGAACCAGTTTTATATCATAACTTGTCTTTCAAGACTAAAGATATCTGGGTTCTGCCGGTACGAGTTCTCGATAGTCCATAGCCCACACTACATTCGAGAATCGCGTAAGAGAATACAGTAGAAGATCTGACAGGAGTTTTAACTCGGAATCAAATCGTAGTTGAAGAATTGATCGACAAAAGGTATTTTTCTAAATTAACTTTGGTTGCACGGATTTTATTTTGATCGTTCGATGTGAAAAATTTTATCTGAAGCCCGTTTCGACGTTTGCCCATCCAGTATTTTTTTTTTACCGAAAATCGTTTACAAAAATAATATTCTTGACAGTTTTACCTCTAACAAAAATTATCTCTAAAATTTTTACTTATTTTACTAACATTATAAATGGATTAAAATTTCTTGAAATAATCTACTCTAATGCAGATAAGGTAAGAAAAATCCTTAGGTGTATGCCTAAGAGTTGGGAAACAAAAGTCACTGCCATTCAAGAAGTCAAGGATCTCAACACTCTTAGCTTGGAGGAGCTCTTTGGATTTCTCATGACTCATGAGATGAACATCAAGATAAATGATGAAGGTAACAATCAGAAGAAAGAGAAAATTGCGTTCAAAACAATCACCCTTGATGAAAAATCTGATGAAGACTCCTCCGATGATGAAAATAAAGACATAGCGTTCATCACAAGAAAGTTTAAAAGATTTTTTAGAAATAAGAAATAAAGAAGAAGAAAATTTTTCAAAAAAAAATAGACACAATGAATAATTCAACAAGTTCAAAAGTGAGTCTAGCAAGTTCAAAAATAATCACAAGAAAGAAGAAATCATATGTTACGAATGCAAAAAGTCTAGACATGTAAAAGTCGAATGTCCTTAACTCAAGAAACACTTCAAGAAATGTTTCAAGAAGGCAATGTTGGTAGCTTGGGGTGAAAGTGATGACAGTAGCTCCGAGAATGAAAACGAAGAAGTTAATGTTTCAAATCTTTGCCTCATGGCCAAGGAAGATGATGAGGTAACTAACGACCCTTTCTCTTTAGAAGAGTTACAAAGTGCATTTGAAGATTTACATGATGAATTGAGAAAAATAGGTGCAAAGAACTCTAGTCTTAAAAAGTTGGTTCTTTCCTCTTCATGTGAAATTGAAATCTTGAAAGAAAAAAAACTTGTATTATTGAAACAGATTTCTACTTTGAAAGATGAAAACAACGTTTTAAATGAAAAAGTTGAAGATTTTACAAAAATTATTTATAAGTTTACTCTCGGAAGAATAACTTAAATAAACTTCTTGGTATGCAAAAATATGTTTTTGACAAAACCGGGATTGGATATCAACCAAAGAAGAAGTAAAAGTTCTTAAACAACATTTTTGTCAAAGTATTCTCTAATCACTCAAATGCTACTTGCTTTTATTGCTATGAGCATGGACATATTATCAAACATTATCAATATAGAAAATCTTTTGATTTACCTGTTAAGAGGGCTTGGGTTTCAAAAGGATCACACCCACATGGAGCTAACACCAAAAGACCCAAGAAAATTTGGGTACCAAAATTCAAACCTTGATTCTCTCTATAGGTATGTTTCAACTCCTCAATCAAGGAGAGGATGTAGTATCTTGATAGTGTTTGTTCAAGGCAAATGAAAGGCGACAAGTCAATATTTGCATCCCTTAAACCTAAAGATGGTGGATTTATGACATTCGGAGACAATAGCAAAGGAAAAATCACAGAAATCAGTTGTATCGGTAAAATTTCTTTCCCTTCTATTGAAAATATTTTGCTTGTTGACAGTTTGAAACATAATCTTCTTAGCATAAGCTAACTTTATGACAAAGGTCACAAGATTGTCTTTGATCATGCTAAGTGTGTTATCGAAGACTCAATTGATAACAAAGTTATTTTTGAAGGTTATAGGTATGAAAATGTTTACACTTTCATTCTAAATGACCTTTCCAAAAATGACACTAAGTGCTTAGCCACCTTGAGTGATAATAGTTGGTTGTGGCATAGAAGACTTGGACATCACACATGAACTTGATTTTTAAACTTTTGAAAAAGAAATTAATGATTGGTTTTGCCCAAAATTAAATTTAAAAAAGACAAAGTTTGTTATGCATGTCAACAAGAAAAACAAGTTAAAAGTTCTTTTCAATTAAAAAGTGAGATTTCAACTTCTAAGCCCTTACAACTATTGCACATGGACTTATTTGGTCAAACAAGGACTCTTAGCATTGGAAGCAAGAAATATGCCTTTATTATTATTGATGATTTCTCTAGATACACTCGGGTACAATTTCTAGCTCACAAGGATAAAGCCTTTGCCTCTTTTACAAAACTATCTCGGAGAATTCAAAACGAAAAGGTTTTTAAATCACAAGTATCTGAAGTGATCATGGTAGAGAATTTGAAAACAAAGATTTTGAAAAATTTTATGATGAAAATAGTATTAACCGTAACTTTTCTGCTCCTAAAACCCTTCAACAAAATGGTGTTGTTGAGAGGAAGAATAGGACTTTGGAAGAAATTGCTAGAACCATGCTCTGTGAAAACAATCTACCAAGATGCTTTTGGGCCGAGACTGTAAACACAGTTTGTTTTATCGTGAATAGAGCCATGATTTGAGTTTCTCTAAAAAAAATCCCATATGAGCTATGGAATAGAAATAAATCTAATATCAGTTATTTTCGTGCCTTTGGGTACAAATGTTTTGTTTTGAATAATAACAAAGAACTTCTGGATAAGTTCGATGCAAAATCTGATGAAGGTATTTTCTTAAGATATTTCTTATCTAGTAAAGCCTATAAAGTTTTCAACAAAAGAATCCTAGTTGTTGAAGAATCTATACATATTTTTGATGTAGCTAACTTTAGTTCTTCAAAAGAATTTTGTAAAGATAACTTGGTTGACATAGAAAAGGGTATTGAAGACATCTTTATTAAAGAATAAAAAGAGCCAAATCATGCGGCAGCTTCTAATACTCAATAAAATGAAATCCAACAGGCTGTTGGTCCTTCAAATCAAGAAAATCTTGATTTGCCTAAAGAGTGGAGGTATGCTTATGGTCATCCAAAAGATTTGATCATTGGTGACCCATCTCAAGGTATCAAAACTAGATCTTCTTTATATAATGTTTGTGGTAAGTTAGCATTCATTTATCAGACTGAAACAAAATATTTTGAGGAAGATGAAAACGATTAGTTTTGGATCTTGGCTATGCAAGAAAAGCTAAACCAATTTGAAAAAAATAAAGCTTAGGCTTTAGTCCCAAAACCTAAGGAACACTCCATTGGTACAAAATGAATTTTTAGAAATAAAATTAATGAGAATGGAGTAGTTCTTAGGAACAAAACTCGATTGGTAGCCTAAGGTTAGAATCAAGAAAAATGCATCAATTGTGATGAGACTTTTGCTCATGTGGCTAGACTTGAAGCCATTAGGATGTTGTTTGCTTTTGCGTGCTTTAAAAACTCCAAACTTTATTAAATGGATGTCTAAAGTGCCTTTTTATATGGTTTTATCTTGGAGGAAATTTTTGTAAAACAATCTCCTGACTTTGAAAATTTTAATTTTTCAAATTATGTTTACAAATTTACCAAAACTCTCTATGGTTTGAAGCAAGTACCAAGAGCATGGTATGAAAGACTTAGCAAATTCTGGATTGAAAATAAGTTTTTAAGAGAAAAATTGATACCACTCTTTTCATCAAGTCTCTAGGAAATGATATGCTTGTTGTCCAAATTTATGTAGATGACATTATTTTTAGCTCAACTAATGAATCTCTTTGGAAAGACTTTACTAAGTGCATGAAGGGAGAATTTGAGATGAGTATGATAGGTGTGATCAATTATTTTCTTGAACTTCAAATCAAACAAATACATGATGGAATCTACATCAATCAATCTAAATACACAAGAGATTTGTTGAAAAGAATTGATATGCAAAAAGAAAAACCTATGGGGACCCCAATGTGTCCTACAACAAAGCTTGACAAGAATGAAAACAGTAAACTAGTAGAGAAAAAGCGATATAAAGGTATGATTGGATCTCTACTCTATTTAACTGCTAGTGCGATATGCTGGTATTCCACATCGGAAAGGGAGAGGGAGTTCCTTAGTTATAAAGAAAAAACTTTGGACTCTTATACAGCAACGAGGCTTTTCTTCAGGTTGTAAAAACCCTAGCAGAACTCTGCCGTTAAGCGTGCTTGAGCGGGAGAAATGCAAGAATGGGTGACCCCCTGGGAAGAACAAAATCGTGAGGGCCTTTGCCCAAAGCGGACAATATTGTTACCAAGTGAAGGATCGGGGTATTACAGTTAGTGGACCTAACATCATGTTTAATGTATGTATGTGTGCTTGATTTTAAGCTAATCTTAAAGAATCGCATGTGACTGCCGTTAAGCGCATCTTCAGATACCTATTAGGTACACAAAACTTAGAATTAATCTATCATAGAGAAATAACCTTTGAGTTATTTGGCTATTCTGATGCAGACTTTGCCAGTTGTAAAGTTGATAGGAAGAGTATTAGTAAAACATGTCAATTCTTAGAACGCTCTTTAATATCATGATTTAGCGAGAAACAAAACTTATCTACAACTGAAGCTGAGTACATTGCAGTTGGTAGCTCTTGTGCACAAGTTCTTTGGATGAAACAACAACTAGAAGACTATGGTATTTGTTTATATCATATTCCCATTAAATGTGATAACACTAGTGCCATAAATATATCCAAGAACTCTATACAACACTCTAGAACAAAGCATATTGAGATTAGACAGTATTTCATTAGAGATCATGTACAAAAGGGTAATATTGAACAGGAATTTGTAGGCACGGACTACCAACTTGCTGATATATTCATCAAACCTTTAAATAAAGAAAGATTATGTTATATTAGAAGAGAACTTAGTATGTTAGGTGCTCTTAATTGATGATTATATGCCATATTAACCATGCCTATTCAATATATCTCAAATGCTTTTCATGCTTTAAATTGATGTGTGAAAAGTGTCGACTCATTGTTGAAAAGGGTCGACACATGTGTGAATGAGTTGACTCAATCTATATAGTATTAACACTGTTGGCAAAAAGTGCCGACTCAACCTATATAGTATCGAATCATATTTGACTTCCAGCTCTTGGTAAATTTGGGTCGACCCTATGCTCAAAATGTGTTGACTCAACTGGCCGAAAGTATTGACACTATGGAAAAAGTGTTGACACAGTTCCTGTCCGTTTGACATCCCCATTCGCGATGAAACTTGTCGACTCAAATGCTTTTCGTGTCAACACAAATCTTTTGTCTATATAAGGCACCGGTCCCACACCCAACGCATTGTTTCGTCTCTCTCTCTCTATAAGAATCGTTCGTCTCCTGCGTCTTTTCATCTTTTCCCTCTTTGAAAAACTGAGTCAACCCCTTCTCCTCCCTCCATCTCCACCGATTCTCAAACCTTCATCTCAATGACCACCCGAACTATGGAAAGGGTAGCAAGAGGCAAGATGAAGGCCCTTAAAACCCTAAGGCACAAAAGAAGAAGAAGAAGAAATCAATAGCGACGGCGGCGACGGCAACCTCGGTGATAGGAATGGCTGAATCCTTGAGCTTCCAGTCCAACAAATTTCAGAACTTGTACTTTTAATCATTCATGAATCGAAAGGTAATACCCGGACGTTCCATTGATTTTCAGTTTTTTGATTCAATTGAAATGAAATTGAAAGACTTATTTTCTAATCTTGATTGGGAAAGATTTCTTCAAGTTCATGACCCCCATTATCCAACTCTTGTGAAACTCTTCTTTACGCATTTTCACATCTTCTCTATCCCGAGTAACTCCATTACCACTTGGGTAAATAGTAGTGAAATAAAATTGACCTCAAGTGTTTTTAATGAGATTCTTGGTGTTCCAAAGAGTGACATATTTGTCACGTGCAAAGCGAGCAAGAGAACCGTCGAAATCGAAGGCTTCTCTTTTCATGATACCGTGAAACAAATATTTGAGGTTAAAAAAGTTGATCTCTCGAAACCCTTGGAGGCCAACTCTCTTAAGCCTGAAAAGTGTATTCTACATTACATGGTTAATCACATCTTTTTGCCCCAGTTAGGAAAGCTTGGCGATGTCACTTACATGTACATCCTTGTCATGTGGTGCATCATTGAAAAGAAAAAATTGAATCTTGATTTTCTTTTCATTTCTGACATGCTTCAATTTCATGAAAAGTCAAACTCCTCTCTCCTCGATACTATGTTTCTAACCAAAGTTTTTCGACACTTCGGTGTTGATCTTTCTGCTGAAAAGGTTGTTTTCTTTTCTAAACATGACCTTTATGGAAAATTCACTTTCAAGCACATGCAAGCTTCTAAAGTAAATGGTGTATGGACTACCCGTCGCGATACCCTGTCTGCCACCGAAACTCGTCCTCCTTCTCATGACTTTTCTCCTATTCTAGTTGATTTTAGATCTCCTATTCCTCCATCCACCAGGGCTGACACTCTTGGACCCTCTTCTGCACTCTTTCATGTCCCTCCTCCTTCTTATGCTGGTTCTACATCTGCTCCATCTGCTGGCCCTCCTGCTGTTGATCTATCTGAACTTGTCTCCTTAGTCAAGGATTTATCTTTCTCCTTGACAAACTTCCAAACCAAGGTCGACCAAGACCTATTTGATCTTCATAGCACCATCTCCTCCCTCTCTGACAAAAATCAAACGCCTTAATAAAACCAATCGTGGTTTGAGACGAGACGTTAAAAATGCCACTGATGCTGGGAGTGCATTATGCAAGACAATGGATAACAGCATTGTTTACATTGTAAATTGCAACAATGCAATCCTTTAGCAAGTCAGGAAAGCATACGACGATAGAGTCATTATTGCCTTCTAGAATAACTCACGAAAAGTCGAAGAGCATCTGAAATGGCTTCAAGACGCATGGGCTAAGCAATTCAAGCCCAAGGAGAGCAAAGAAGAGAGACAGCTCGTTTGCGACGAGAAGCAGACTTAGCTCTGGCAGCCTCCTTTGCAGCTCTTGAAGAACAAGAACAGGCAGCTGAGCGAGACCGAGCCTCCAAAGAACGTGCCTCTGAGAGTCGGATAGTTACCGAGGACAAGAAGCTGAAGAAGAAGCAATTTGATGATCTCTGATTTTTTTTTTGTTGTTGATTACAAATGGGGGGAGGGGAAGGGGAAGGAATGGGAGAAGAAAAGATAAACAAAGAAGTTTAAAATTTTTGAACGAGAAGCTGTAATCTTATAACATACATTTTTTTTTTGGTAGTGGTTGTGAATTTTTGGAACATACATTTTTTTTTGTGATTGTGAATGTTTGGGCAATCTCGTAACTATTTTTAGTTGTTTTTGATGGATGAGTAAATATTAACTCTTGAAACTATATGTAATTGTTGATTCTAATGAATGTCCAATGTTTAAAATTCTTATAGATGAATGGTATTCTATTTGTTGATATATGTTTTATCTTATTTAATGGTTGTATAAACCTTGTTGAAAGATGGTTTTGAAATCATTTTTGATAATCTTTTTTTATATCAAATGTTGATAGCATGTTCTATATTTTATGTTTAATGTTTGGGACTTGAGAAACACTTTGCACATATATGCTTGTTAAGTGTTGAGCCATTTACATATTTTAATAAATTTAGAATACTTCTGAATTAAATTGCCAATCATTTTAAACATGTGTATTACATTGTTGTTGAATTCCTAGCCTTTGTGTTTGCTTAACTTCCTTAAGGCATAAAAACAAGGGGAGAACCCTTATTCAAAATCCTTTTAAATGTTTTCTAGAAAGGTTGTAATCTTCAAAAAAAAAAAAGAAAATTGTTAGCCCAGGGGATTTTTTAATTAATTAGATTTTAATGATCTTGTATAATTCATTTTCTAAGTAAAATTGATTTAAAAAGATAATGTTTAATATTTTTAAAAAAATAGTGTTGACACAAAATAACAAATGAGTTGACACCTTTAACCATCTGAGCTGACTCCTTTATCAAATGAATTGACACTTAAGTATTCTAGAAAAAAATAATATTTTGTGTTGACACTAATTAGTATTTGAGTCGACATCTTAAATCAAAGAATGCTTGATGTTCTCAAGTGTGTTGACACCTTTGAGCAAATGAATCGACACCTTAACATGTTTCCCTAAGATGTTTTCAGGTACTTCATGATGAGTCGACATAAAAAGACTTTTGAGTTAACACAAAAGAACTTAGACATTCTGCAACAAAATGAGTCGACACAAACAGAAATTTGAGTCAACACTAAAAGACACTTTGGGACTCACTAAAGTCATTCGGGAATCTTAAGTCGACACCAAAGCAAAGATGAGTCGACATAAAATAATTGTGACTTCTTGCATATATTTGAGTCGACACAAAATGCAAAATGAGTCGGCACAAAAGAACCGAGTCTTCTTACAAATTTATGAGTTGACACAAAATACAAAATGTGTCGACACCAAAAGGTTCTCTTGAAAAACTAAAGTATTAAACGAGTCGACACCGAATGATTTTGAGTCGACACCGTTGTGTGGGTGAGAAGGATATAAAAATTAGTGTCGACACCAATGAAGCAATGAGTCGACCTATTCACTTGAAGAACCAAACCATAGAGGGCTTGTGTCGACCCAAAATAGATTTGAGTCGACACCTACGATGAAATTTTAAATCTGGCCGGGTTCAACGGTTGGATTCTTTGCATTTAATTCTTCTACCTATCTCCAACGGTCATGGATCCTCAATAGGCTATATAAGAAGTTACTTCTCAAACATTTAAATAACAAGAGCTTCAATTCTATTGTTCTATTGCTTGAATCAAAGATCAAACTCTCAAGCTTTCATTTATTGCTCACTAACTCGGCTCTTGATCTCTCATCTCTTTACTTCTCATTTATTACTAATCATTTGTGAAGTGAGTGAGTGAGAATCTCATTGAATACTTCATCTATTGTATTTAAGGGTGAGCTACCCTTGATATTTTGAGTGAGTGAGTGATACAATTCAAAGAAGAGTTCAATAATAATTAGAAAAAAACAAGGGTTGTTTTCGTAAGATCATCTTGAGGCTATTGTAAGGCTTTTGAATGTGCCCGTAAACATTCTTATCAAAGTAGATATTCTCAAGGAGAGTCTTGAGAAGTGGACGTAAATTTGTAAGAAATCGAACCACTATAAATCTTGTTGTTGGGTTCTATTTCTCTCTTTTTTACCTCTTTAATATTATCATTACTTTATTTCTTGTTATATTTGCTATATTTGTTTGAGATATTAAAAAAATTTCAATTTTTTTTTAAAAATAGTTATTATTTTTTAGACCCAATGTACGCCCCTCCTGGGCTGTCTTGACTAACAAATTTTATCACTGTTTGTTATGTCAAACATATTTTTAAAATTGTTGGATAGAATCTATCTATCTGGATAGATTTAGTCCACCTTCTTATGGAGGTCAAATCACCCATTTTTATTGATTCTTTGAGTTAATTTGATACCTTAAATAATTTTTTTTTGGCTGATATATGTAATCTGGAATAACATAATCTGAACAGATTCAACATTTTGTCTTATGGGAATTAAATCACCTAATTTTATTACGTAAATGAAAAAGTGTTCTTCATGAAAGTTTTAGAAGACCCCTTAATTTAGTTCCTATCCAAAATTCAAAACAAAAGAAGTTGACTTGATACCCCAAAAGAATTTCCTTCTAACCAAGGAAGAATCTAGAAATGGCTTTGATATTGAGAATAATACTGTTCTGTCACGTTTTATTGCAGAGCTTAAAACCCTATTTTAGAAATGTCTCATAAAAATGTTTTCTTCATAAGTTCTTCCAAACATAATATTCTACCTGTCAGCTAAATTTGAGTAACTTTGAACACCATTTGATGTGTCAAAATGATTTTTGAAGTTGCTAGACTGAATTTGTCTCTATGGACATTTTTAGCACACTTTCTTATGGAGGTCAAAACACACGTTTATGATCGCCAAAATGCAAAATGTCATTCACGAAAAAATTAAGAAACATCTTAAACTATATTGTGTCCAAAAATCAGAGTATTTGGAATTGTTTTAATATTTTAAACATAATTATTTATGACTGTGTAAAAATCTAGACAATATAACTTTTAAATAAAGTTTGAGCCTAAGTCCTAACTCCCTAGGCCTAATTAGTAACCTTTCGGATCTCAAACATTAGTGCGACATGTAAATGAATGAATATCCTTTAGTTTAAAAAGAAGTAGAGCCATGGCCTTTAACAGTCGGATCGTTCAAAAACCCGAACTCTAATGATTAGCATCCTACGTTTACGTATCGCTTTAGGTTATTTGCTAGGCATCGAGTTTTTACTACTGAAGGTTTGAATCGGGACTCGCTTGCGAGGAAGTGATTTTTGTCACATTTGGATAAGATGAGAGTGCTTAGTAATTATTTTGAGCAATGATTTATGAGTTCTGCCTTAAAATGTTTCAATATTCATGTTTTGAACCATGTGAAGTTTGAGAAATTATAGCATAAGATCAGTGTTTTCAAATGTCATAAAATTTTTGTATTCAAATACGTTAGAATTTTAAATGTGCTATCCACATCTTTAAAGAAGCATGTATGTGTGAAAGGTGAATTTTGACAATAATATATGACATGTTCCAAAGTGCCAAGGTATAAGTATTTTTCATTCTTTATATCCTATTAGGTTACCCAATTATAGGTTATATATATATATATATATCCCTAAAGGGAAGGTTTCTAGGTAAACGAGGGTTTTAGCTTATATAAGTATTTCGAGCTGAGTCCCAGGTTAAGAATATACCACTCGTGCTTAGTGGAGAGTAGCTCTCATTCCATCACGTTGCTTTCTGTGTAATGAGAATTGAGGTTACGGTACCATCGAAAATCCCGATTGTGAGGTTAACGATTATTTGGACACTGTTGGTATGGGTTATGAATGAGAAGTGTATATTCTGAATTGTGGTTGTTATGCCAAAAATTATACTTTTGTGAAATAAGAAAGTTAATTATGACTCATGGGATTTAGCATTTTCACATCCCTTATTACAGCATGATGAACTAATTTTAAAGATATTTTCAGTGTTCTTA
>JAUMHN010331276.1:0-17961 GCA_032360265.1 Heliamphora ciliata | reverse complement strand
AAAGTACTGTACATCATCTGAACACAATTAATCAATCACTTCGAGATTAAGAGTTCGTGCAATACATGATAATACGGAATGTGGATCAATTCACATAGTTAGTATAGAATCGATCATCCCGTTGATCCCGCTCAATATACTCCAAATGTACTAGCACATCGAGCTCGAACATCGAATTCTCAAAACCTGAATTCGATCCGTTCGACCTAGCCAAGACCAGCTACTACAACGATGTACTACAATCGTACCAATAGAATGTCTAGGTCCATTGCGATTTGAGCCTGTTTGTTTAATCTGTCAGAATCTTTGACCCAATCTTCCGTGCAGCACGCACCGAGTCAAATACTGGATAGAATATACTGGATAAATATGAAACCATAAATGCAAAACCATCTCAAAATGTATAATATGCCAAGGATCCAGAATAAAATAAATAAAAAGCATGACTTTTCAGTATACATTCCCAACAGACTGAACAAAAGATCAAAAAGAGAAATTTCTATGTCTTCAAGTGGCATTGTTGGGGTCGGCTGGCTCCTGCCACTCACCCCGTTCCTCGAAGTCTTTTTTCTCTATGAACACACCTTCCTCAAAATGTTCTTCTTCTTTTCCTGTGGCACGAATGTCATGAGTCAAAGTCCAAAAGCAAATTCTCTGAACCGTCTAATAAACTCATGATAAAATATCCTACAATACATATCGTATAATATCTAGTACAATTTAAGACCAAAGAGACAAACAATTTAACATTTTCAATAGGGTAAGCATATATAAGAATAATTGTGCAAGTGCGTGATGCAGATGAAAGCAATACAGTTACCCAACCCGACATGTATCCAGAACCATAACATGAATTTCACGGCGAGAATTTCAGAGTAGACTTGATGGGAATTTGATCACCGAACATATCCTTGCCTCGTTGTGAAAGGTAAACGCTCACTTTGGCTACATACCTCAGCATTTTACTCAATGGCAAAGGGTGGGGGCGGGCCAACCTGTTTTGTCCATCCTTATCCGGGCCAATCGATCCCACATTAGGACCAAGAAGCTCGTTAGGTGTCAACCCAAAGTCTAATTAAATGGCTAGTGACAAACCCGTGGTACCTAACCCCTTTTTACAATGAGCAATCTCCAAATTCATTTTCATAATTGGCAACCAGGAATGCCCGAGATTCAAAACCACAGAAAGAACGATTTTCACATAACCCAACCCACAATGAAGTACCTGAACCTGGATTTAATTTCTGATTTGCGAACATCAATTAGATAAAAGTATTTTCTACAACTTTCATGTTTAACACTAAGATCAAATCCTAGGGTACGAGGGGTCATTTATTTTAATTAAGTGAAAATCATTCAGCACTTTACAGAGGAAAGTATAGAATTTAGGCCTCTATTGGCCACGATTTTGGGGCATCAATTGAAGTGATATGGGTTTAGGTTTTGGGGAGGTTTTAGCATAACATGTCCCCTACAAGTTTCATGTCTTGTTCCAGGGCTAGTTGTTTGGAACAAGTTGGTGATTTTGGCCAATTTATAAAGTTGGTTCAATCATCCTAAAAAGGGTCTGCATAATAGGTTTTTAGCAGAGAATGCTCAAAATCATTGGGGGACCATCCGAGGGTATTTTGGGCTACTGTTTGCTCAGTATCTAGTTTAATATGTTAGATACATTTTTCATGAAAATCACTTTTGGATTTGGTCATTAAAAACTTAGGTTTTTGGTCCCCCAAAAATGTGTGACAGAGAGCTCTGTCAATCACTAAAACACAATAGTGACTTTGGGAAGGATTTTGACCTATCAAACTTCATATTTTTGGCTCATTGTTGGCGAAAAACAATATAAATGTGTTAGCTACATGTTTTATATTTTGACCCAAGCTTGATTCTCATTCTAACTTAGGGTGTTTAGGTCTGCAACTCGGAGTGGTCGAAATCTGGCACTCTTTGGAAACAATGGTATATCTAGAGTTCTACCCAACGACATCACTTCAAACTAATTTTGTATGAATGAGAACTTAACAAGTTAGGTCTGGACACAAAAATTACATTTGGATCATTTTTCTACAATTAGTTATGGTGATTTAAAGTTAGTGGAAGAATGTTGGTATGCCCATAAAATTAGGTTATTTAGGATTTTGGTAACTTAGCTCATGTTATGTTTAATTTTAATGTATTTTCTTTGCATGCGTGTCATATATTCATACAAACCAAAGTTTCAGAACCTATTCAAGTCATAAAAATCAAAAACACTCACATGCAAGCACATGCAACACTTGATCTTATGTGAACAATCCATAATCTACTCTTACGATGCCTTTTTGAGTGAATCCTTGTTTCTTATTTTTAGGGTTGATTATAGAGATTGATTGAGGGCTATTTTATGAGAGAATGACAAAAGATTTTAGAAATTTACTTACTTGTCTTGAAGATCTAAGAGTGGTGGATGCTTAGTGGATTTGCTCTCAAGGAACTTTCTTCCTCTTCCTTAACTTCTTCTCTTTCTTTCTCCTCCCTTTTTCTCTCATACTCTTGAAGAACCCTAAGAACACTCAATAATTTGATCTCTCTCTCTCTCCTATTGCCGAAATTTGAAGAAGAAAATGGGGGGCTTAACTCTTGTTTTATAAGGAAAAAGGATAATAAAAGTAATTATGATATTTTATGCAAATTTTTGGTTTTTAAATTTTCTTATTGGTTGCATGGAGTGGCTATAGTCTTTTGAGACATACAAAATCTGATATTGTAGCAAGGAAAGCCGGCTAGGTCAGTTTGGGGATGAAAAATTTGGACTTTGCATTAAATTTGGGACTTAAATTGTATTTTAGTACCATTTTGTGCAAGAAAATGCATAAATTATTAATTCTATGTTTCTTTTTGATATCTTAACCTACTAAAACATATTATATTAATGTATTTATAATTAATTTAGTCTTTGCATGAATTATCATAATTTTGATAGTAATTAATTAAATAGGTGTAGACTTTTAAGTCAATTTAAGTTAGTTTGACAAGAATTGACTTTTTGACTTATTTATTATGTAGAGACTTTAAATAATTACTTGTTTACTTTAGTTGATCTATATTATTATATTATTTTGTATATTGCTTGTATAAAAAGTATTAGGTCATAATAATGCTTAATTTATACAACATTTTCTCATTTTTAAGCATAAAAAGGTAAAAAGTAACTATTTGGGCACAATTCCCTAGGTAGCCGGCCATGCATGGGTATTTTAGTCATTTTTGTTCTTATTTTGTCTTTTATTATTTAATTGTATATAAATATTTGATTTTGGGTGTCCATGTGTCAAAATTTGAGTTTTTAATATTTTTTGTTGTACTAGGAGCAAAATGGTCATTTTATCCTAATTATAAGAATTTATGATTTTTAATTTTATATTTTATATTATTTACTTAATTTAGACTGTTCTTAGACTTCTCTGAGTATTAGAGCTTTTTCTTTGAGTATTTAATCTTTTTAGGATTTTTTGAGTCAATTTAGGATTTCGAGTTGAGTTAAGATTTCTATTTCTTCTAGCGATCTAAAATCTTATCAATTAACTATCGCTGATACTAGGGTTTGGGCTAGATCGTTACACGGGTAGTTATAGTCTGGGTTGCTACAACTACGGTCCGGGTCGGGTTGTTACAAATTACTCCCCTTAAAATAAGTTTCGTCCTCGAAATTTCATGTGAAATGTTATGGATGGTTGCTTGCACCTCTTCTTTTTGAAGTTATGTCCTTGTTTACTATAGTCATTCTTTATTGAGGTGTGGACATGGTCGGGAATATACGTTCAACACTTTGGGTAACGGTTGCTTTAACTTACTAATTTCTTAAATCGACCACTACAAAATTTTCAAAGATTACGTCGCATATCTACGGCGCAGGAGTACTTTGACTAGAGTTAGCCTAAAAGCCTTTGTCTTTCATGTGTATTTTTTGTCGGGATAATGCAACAAGTCTAACTAACGCATATCTTATAGCTTACGAATTCGGGCGTTCCTTCGTTCATTAATGAATACTCATTTTTCTCTTGTGAAAGCAAGTCTTTTGTCCACTAATCCTCTTGTTGGTTAAGATGTATCATCCTTCCTAAACCACCTATTCTCTTTTGACGAATATTGTTGTTTCTTCCCCTTGGTAGCCGACATTTAAGCTTTCTATGTCCGTACTTATTGCAGTTATAGCAGATTATTGAGTTTATCACCTCTGAATGGAGAACACTCCACTCCTCGCTCTCTGGTTGGCCACCTTTCAAACCACTTGTTTCTTGTTGCAACAGATTTGTTTGATCCTTGTAGCCCTGTCCTGGCTGACAGTTGTTGTAGTTTAATCCTCTTCGGCGTGGGCACTCAGGTCTTATATGTTAGAGATTCTGGAATTTATAGCAGATTATTAATTTTGGTATCCTTTTCCTAGTTGTCCCGTTCTGCTATCTTGTGAGTAAGGCTCCGAGCGCGTGATCTTCTTATTGTTCTGTAGTAGTCCTCTTTGATTGTCTTTTCCAATTTTTAACGGGCAATATGTTATCTTATGTTCTAGTTGTTTGCACTTATAACAAGTTCTTACTGTTGTTTGTTATTGTTTTGTGGCCTTGATCCAAACCTCTATCGTTCGGAAAAAATTCTTCTTTTTAGGTGCTGGGATATTCTGTACCCTTAGGTCCGATAAGTACCATGATCCTTCTTGGGGTGCCTTCCCTTGTGATTAATCCAAATTGGCTGCTAGATCTTGCAAGATTCGTGCTAAGGTCGGGACGTTTACTTCCTCCTTGGTTCCACTTACTTTTACTGAGCACTCATGATTTTGTCTTTGTCCCGCCATCTTTAGGAAAGAGAAAAGTAAAAAAAGGGACATTGAACTGCTCGATAAAACTAGTTCTACATGTCGGGTGAAAACATGACACTCAACCTGTTTATTAGTATAAAAAGTCTCATCCAATGAAATTTTATCGTTCTTTACCGTCGATTGTTAACGCAATGCTACTATTCTGGGTTCTATATAAATTTATGTTATTGCATTATGGGTCTCACTTTATTGACTAGCAGAGATCTATTCCAACCACTCAGTTCCTTTATATTTCTATTCCGTATATTGATAATCGCATAGTATTGTTCACACCCAAAACCTCATACGGTTGTAAAAGTTAGCTCGGGAGCTATTGTTGCAAGCAGGTTTGGACCGAAGATAAGAGTTGCCTTCAATTTCCCTTGTGCACACTCTTAACATGCCTTTGATGGTTCAGAATCGTGCGTTCGGCTTGCCATTCATCTAAAGGGGAGATGCAGGTTTCGGCTTGGTATAATTGAAACTCATGTTACTGTAGTTCTCACGGATGCACTTTTTGCTGCTAGCTACCGATGTGTTGTGGGATTTAACAAATAGAAAGCAAATGATCTTGGTGAGGCGACCCATTATAACTCGAATGTCGTTGTGCTCTTGATGCGATCTTGACGATCCTGGTGACGAAGTTCGCAATCATATACTTTCGTCCTCTTTCACATACTGGCACGTAGGGTTTGGAGGTCTCTTCCATTAACTGGGTCATTTTTCTACGGTGATCAATCATCTTAAGGTAAAATGAATGTGATAAATGGTATGACTGAGGTAACTGTTGAGTCATGTGATCCATTGTGGTTTGATGTTTAGTTCTCCGTCAGGCTCCTGATGCTTCTGATAGTCGTCAAAATTATTTATTAAAGGTGGGGATAGCAGGATTTGGACTCTAAAAGAATGATGTGAATATTGATGCGTACAGATACTCTTTATTTATTTGCATATTAAGGGTAGTACAAACACGAGGTTGTCTCTTTTTTGGGTAATTATGAGGTTATCTCTTATTTTTCACTTCCCTACTGTTGGTATGAATCCCTTGCTTCCCGATTTATTGGATGTGTGGGACTACATGAACTAGTCTAGGGAAGTCTAAACTCTGTCACACGGTGGCATCGCGAGTCCCTTGGTGTAAAGCTGTTGTTCCTATCTGTAGGTTACTAATGGCATAATTCTTCTTGTCGAGTCCTTTGAAAAGGTGTAGTTAGTTGAGTAAATCCTTACTTAACCATTCCTGTAGCCGGGGGTCTCGATTTTTAAAACTTTGTTAAACATGAACATTGACAGTACTTTAAGTCGTAATGTTCAAAAAAGATTGCCCCAAGATTCGGAGAGGTGTCTAGAGGTTCCCGTGTATTGTCCTAGTTTTTCGTGAAAGCGCTAAGGCCTAATGACGTAATATCCTAACAATCGTTGTCACTTACAGACCTGCGTGCAAGGCTTTGAAGATCAATGGACAAAAACATGTGTGGAGTTTGGTAAGGATGGTCAGCTCAATTTTTACTGGTTTCAGAGAAGGTGATCATAAGGCTGTGAATAGGTAAGCGTTTAGATGAGGAATTTGAATGGTATGAAACATAACTTGGGTTAGAGTAACTTAGGTTGGAACCCAGATGGTTCAGTGATAAGTTGAATTAAGGCAACGGATCATAGTTAAAGCAATCACCATTGACCTAGGTTGAGGGGTCAATTGGAGAAAAGGGATTAGCAATTAATGAATATTACAAATAGAAGGTTCTTGGGACCGATCTGTGCAATATCTGATCTTGACAAAGTTATGTCTAAGCAATGGGTAGCAAAACTAGATATTTGTTCTAAAGTTACGTCAGCCTAACGCACTTCAATTCAAGCATCCGAGTCGACTCCCCAGATTGGGATTCCAAGAGTTCCCAAAATTGCTTCAGTTGGATGTAGTATCGAAGTCTGGGGAAAATGAATGGTGGTAGAAGATCTTGGCAATATCGAATGTTCGGGACAAAAGAAATGGCATTGAGTTCTATAATTAAAGAGTTAGTCCAAGAATGATGACTTGCTTTGAAGGATAATCAAAGGTGAATACTAGTCGTCATCTAGGCATGGCTTAGTTAATGAAAACTTCAATGATAAGGGCATTTTCTAGGATGAATTTTTCGATAGGGTTACCAATAAGAGTTGGGTGTAGAAGGATTACCTACGAATGATACTAGGTGGCATTGTTGAGGACTGGTATTATTAGGAGTAAAGACAAGCAAAGAATTTTAACCGAGTATAAAAGTTGATACAAGGGCTTGGAAAAAGAAACTCATAAAGGTGAAGTTGCAGGGTTTTAACGGTGGTTTTCGCAAAACTTAGGCTACTCTGAGTGCTATATCGTCTATGGGTTAGTCAATTTGTCGGTGATTTGATCCTCTATCAGCCATCCTAAGAGAGTCTTGAGATTTGGGGGTCATTTTCATTTTTAATTTTTTTCATGTTTTGGAATATTGTAGAATTTAGTTTGCGATTATGAGATAACTTATGAAGAATTTAACAACGAACCCTTGAATTTGACTTAAACACATGACCATTACAAAGTTTTTCAAGAGTTCACCTATCACAAGCATAATATTCGACGAAGGAAAATTACAACACTTATCATGCTAAGGCCTAGACAAACAGATGCGGATAGAAGTAGCGAATAATTGAGTCTCTTTCTCATATCGCCTCGTAGCAGCATCAACTGTACTTCCACGTGCCTAAGGTCCTCTGGCCCCATGCAAGTCCTGTTGATTATAGCAACTGGTATCTCCAAGTACATTTTCGGACTGTTAAAGTCGATTGTCGGGTTATGTGGGTTGATGATTCCTCTCATCTCTCTGGGTTTCTACACCTGCATCCACCTTGCATCCATTCTATCCCCTAATAGCCTTTTGAATCCCGGTGGTACCTTCAGACGGTAGGTGGTTTCATCACATCTCTCCAACACCCTTAGTGGTCCCATATACCATGGAAAAGACTCGGGCTTTTTCCATTTCCACGTCCTTTTCGGTAATACTCTTGCATACTACAGTTCTCCGATACGATAGTCCTTGCGGTAATCTTGGTGGCTCCATTAGATTACTGCGTCCGTTGCTTCATCATCATCTGGCTCTGGTGGCGGTGCCTCTAGTGAATCACAAAAGAAAGCGATGGCTCACTCCTCGTTCTCACTGTCGTCGTCCTCAAGTTTCTCCTCATCGTCTACTTCGAAATCTGCCTCGTTCCCTACTACATCTGGTTCCTCGTTTGCTCTTACTTTCTCGACCTCTTCTTCTCTCTAAGCTGGCCACTCATTCGAAAACATCTATGCTAACGAAAATACGTCTACCGGGTCTTGCTCTTCAGCGGGTTCCTCCTCAGGGTCCTCTTCTAGATCTTCTTCGGGATTTGAGTCTTCAAGTTCTGGTGCTGCCCATGGTTCCCCAGCCGCCTCTGTGTCGGACACCATCCTAAAGAAAGGAAGATAGAGAAAATCTTAAGGTAAAGAATTTAAATTATTAAAATTATATGTGATAAATTAATAGTACAGACATTCTACAAAGTTTCTAACCATGCATTCATAATTACATACGACAAATACTACAACATTAAAAGTTCAGAACTTGTTCAAAATACTTAATGATTACAGTCATCTAGAAAGTTTAACAAAAATTTACAAAATATTCGCAGAGACTGAACAAAAGAGCAAAAAGAGAAATTTCTAAGTCTTCAAGCGGCGTTGTTGGGGTTGGCTGGCTTATGCCATTCACTCCGTTCCTCAAAGTCTTTTTCCTCTTCGAACACGCCTTCCTCAAAATGTTCTTTTTCTTTCCCTGTGGCACGAATGCCATGAGCCAAAGTCCAGAAGCAAATTTCCTAAACTGTATAACAAACTCATAATAAAATATCTTACAATACATATCGTATAATACCCAGTACAATTTAAGGCCAAAGAGACAGACAATTTAACATTTTTAACAGGGTAAGCATAAATAAGAACTATTGTGCAAGTGCATAATGCAGATGAATGCAATGCAGTTGCCCAACCCGACATACATCCAGAACCATAACATGAATTCCACGCTAGGAATTTTAGAGTAGACTTGATGGAAATTTGATTACCGAAAGGTAAACGCTCACCTTGGCTACGTGCCTCAACCGTTTTACTCAATAGCAACGGCGTGGGGGCCGGCCAACAGTTTTGTCCATCCTTTTCCGAACCAATCGATCTCACATTAAAGACATTAGGCGTCAATCCAAAGTCTAATTAAATGGCTAGTGACGAACTCGTGGTGCCTAACCCCTTTTTATAATAAGCAATCTCCAAATTCATTTTCAAAATTAGCAACCAAGGACACCTTTGATTCAAAACCACAGAAAAACCATTTCCACATATCCCAACCCACAATGATAGGTACAAGAGGGACTCCGATAAACCAAGATGTAAGTGTAACAATGCTCAGGGTGTGTGATATGCTTCTCATGTACAATTAATTATAACATGGCATATAAACATGATATAGCACAAAGTACAATTCACTAAAGCATAAAGTACAAGTAAACGAGGCATAAACTATAATTTATGTGACATGGATCCAACCTATCTGCATGGTTTCTAATTGTCAAATTGTTAATTTCATACACCAATCACTCACATAAGTCATTTAAAGTCCATATGTTCAAGTTCCATAAAGTAGCATGCCACTCATATACTTAGCCAAATTTAGGTAATATTTAATCGTCAAATTTAAAATTACAACAGTGTTTTGAGGAACGTAGACCTGGATTCAATTTCTTATTTTTGAACACCAATTAGATAAAAATATTTTCTACAACTTTCATGTTTAACACTAAGGTCAAATCCTAGGGTTAAAGGGTCATTTACTTTAATTAAGTGAAAACCATTCAACACATTACAGAGAAAAGTGTAGAAGTTAGGTTTCTGTTGGCCACTGTTTTGGAGAATCAATTCGGGGGTTATGGGTCTGATATTTTGGGTGGTTTTAGCTTATTGTGTTCCCTACAAGTTTCATGTTTTCTGCCATGGCTAGTTGTTTGGAATAAATTGGTGATTTTGGCCAGTTTATAAAGTGGGTTTAGTCAACCTAAAAAGGGTCTGCAGAATAGGTTTTAAACAGAGAATTCTTAAACCTTTTGAGGGACAATCCAAGGCTATTTTGGGCTGATATTTGCTCCATATCTAGTTCAATATGTTAGCTATATTTTTCATGAAATTAACTTTTTGATTTGGTCATTAAAAACTTAGGTTTTTGGTCCCATAAAAATGTGTGACAGAGAGCTCTATCGGTCACTGAAACACAACAGTGACTTTGGGAAGGGTTTTGACATATCAAGACTTTATAATTCTGGCTCATTGAAGGTAGACAGTAAGATAAATGTGTTATATACAAGTTTTATGTTTCGACCCAAGCTTGGTTCTCATTCTAACTTAGAGTTTTTATGTCTGCAAGTTAGAGTGTTCAAAATCTGGCACTTTTTGGTAAAAATGGTATATCTGGAGGTCTACCCATTGAAATCACTTCAAACCAATTTTGTATGAAAAAGAACTTAAAAATCTAGGTCTGGACATAAAAATCAGATTTAGATCATTTTTCAAAAAATAGTAATGGTGATTTAAAGTTTGTGGCAGAATATTGGTATGCCCAGAAAATTAGGTTATTTAGGGTTTCGGTAGCTTAGCTCATGTTATGTTTAATTTTAATGTATTTTCTTTACATGCATGTCATATATTCATACAAACCTAAGTTTCAGAACCTATTCAAGCCATAAAACTCAAAAACACTCACATGAAAGCAGATATAACACTTAATCTTATATGAATAATCTATGATCTACTCATACGACGCCTTTTTGAGTGAATCCTTGTTTCTTATGTTCAGAGTTGATTATAGAGATGGATTGAGAGCTATTTTATGAGAGACTGATAGAAGGTTTTAGGAATTTACTTACTTGTCTTGAAGATCTAAGAATGGTGAATGCTTAGTAGATTTGCTCTCAAGGAACTTCCTTGCTTTTCCTTAGCTCCTTCTCCTTCTTTCCTTTTTCTCTCAAACTCCTGAAGAACCCTAAGAACACTCAATATTCTAGTCTCTCTCTCTCTCCTATTGCCAAAATTTGAAGAAGAAAATGGGGCCTTACGTCTTGTTTTATAAGGAAAAAGGATAATAAAAGTAATTATGACATTTTATGTAAAGTTTTGATTTTTAAATTTTCTTATTGGTTGCATGGGGTGGCTATAGTCTTTCGAGACTTACAAAATCTGATATTGCTAAAAGGAAAGTCAGCTAGGTCAGTTTGGGAAAGAAAAATTCTGATTTTGCAATAATTTTGGGACTTAAATTGTATTTTAGTACCATTTTGTGTAAGAAAATGCATAAATTATTAATTTTATACCTCTTTTTGGTATATTAACCTACTAAAACTTATTATATTAATATGTTTATAATTAATTTAGTCTTCCAATAAATTATCATAATTTTGATAGCAATTAATTAAATAGGTGTAGGCTTTTAAGTCAATTTAAGCTAATTTGACAAGAATTAACTTTTTGACTTATTTATAGTACAGAGACTTTAAATAATTAATTGTTTGTTTTTGTTGACCTATATTATCATATTATTATGTATATTTCTTGTATAAAAAGTATTCGGCATAATAATGCTTAATTTATATAATTTTTTCTCATTTTTAAGCTTAAAAAGGTAAAAAGTAACTTTTTGGAAACAATTCCCTAGGTGGCCGGTCATGCTTGGGTATTTTTGTTATTTTTGTTGTTATTTTGTCTTTTATTATTTAATTGTATATAAATATCTAATTTTGGGTGTCCATGTGTCAAAATTTAGATTTTTAAGACTTTTTGTTATACTAGGAGCAAAATGGTCATTTTACTCTAATTATGAGAATTTATATTATTAATTTTATATTTTATGTTATTTACTTAATTTAGGCTTTTCCTAGACTTCTCTGAGTATTAGGGCTTTGCCTTTTAGTATTTGATCATTTAGGCTTTTTCGAGTCAATTTAGGATTTCGGGTTGAGTTAGAGTTTCGGGTTGAGTTAGAGTTTCGGGTTAAGTTAGTGTTTTTATTCTTCTAACAATCTAAGATCATATCAACCAACTGTCTCTATTACTAGAGTTTAGGCTAGATCGTTACATGCATAGTTACAATCGGGGTTGCTACAACTAGGGTCTGGGTCGGGTTATAACAATCTACTCCGCTTAAAATAAATTTCGTTTTCGAAATTTCATGCGAATTAGGTTGTGGATGGTTACTTTCACCCCTTCTTTTCGAAGTTGTGTCCTTATTTACTTGAGTCGATCTTTATTGAGGTGTGGACAGGGTCGGGTTTATACGTTCAACACTTTGGGTAACAGTTACTTTATCTTACTAATTTCTTAAACCGACCACTACAAAGTTTTCAAAGATTACGTCACATATCCACGACACAGGAGTCCTTTGACTAGTGTTAGCCTAAAAGCCTTTGTCTTTTAAGTGTATCTTTTCTTGGGATAATGCAATAAGTCTAACTAAAGTATATCTTATAGCTTGCGAATTCGGATGTACCTTCATTCATTAACGAATACTCATTTTTCCTATTGTGAAAGTAAGTCTTTTGTCCACTGATTCTCTTGTTGGTCAAGCTATATCATCCTTCCCAAATCACCCATTCACTTTCGACGAATATTGTAGTTTCTTCCCCTTGGTAGCGGGCATTCAAACTTTCTATGTCCGTACTTATTGCAATTATAGCAGATTATTGAGTTTATCTCTTGTGAATGGCAAGCACTCCACTCCTCGCTCTCTAGTTGGTCAGGTTGCACCACCCCTTTCAAACCACTTGTTTCTTGCAGTAACAGATTTGTTTGATCCTTATAGCCTTGTCCTGGCTGACGGTTGTTGTAGTTTAATCCTCTTCAGCGTGGTCACTCAGGTCTTTTATATCCGAGCTTCCGGCATTGATAACAGATTATTAATTTTGGTACCCCTTTTCCTAGTTGTCCCGTTCTGCCATCTTGTGAGTAAGGCTCCGAGTGCATGATCTTCTTGTTGTTCCGTAGTGGTCCTCCTTGATTGTTTTTTCTAATTTTTAACGGGCAATGCGTCATCTTATGTTCTAGCTATTTGCACTTATAACATGCTCTTACTGTTATTTGTGGTTGTTTTGTGGCCTTGATCCAAATCTCTGTCATTTGGGAAAAATTCTTCTTCTCAAGTGCTTGGATATTCTGTACCCTTAGGTCCAATAAGTACCATGATCCTTCTTGGGGTGCCTTCCCTTGTGATTGATCCAAATTGGCTGCTAGATCTTGCAAGATTCGTGCTAGGCCCGGGACGTCTACTTTCTCCATGGTTCCACTTACTCTTACTGAGCACTCATGATTTTATCTTTGTCCTACCATCTTTAGGAAAGAGAAAAGAAAAAAAAATGAGTCATTGAACTGCTCGATAAAATTGGTTCGACAGGTCAGGCGAACACATGACACTCAACCTATTTATTAGTATAAAAAGTCTCATCCAATGAGATTTTATCGTTCTTTACCGTCGATTGTTAACACAAAACTACTATTCTGGGTTCTATATAAATTTATGTTATTGCATTCTGGGTCTCACTTTATTGACTCGCACAGATCTATTCCAACCAATCAGTTCCTTTCTATTTCTATTCTGTATATTGATAATCTCGCAGTATTCTTCACACCCAAAACCTCATACGGTTTCAAAAGTTAGCTCGGGAGCTATTGTTGCAAGCAGGTTTGGACCGAAGATAAGAGTTTCCTTCAATTTCCCTTGTGCACACTCTTAACATGCCTTTGATGGTTTAGAATCGTGCGTTCGGCTTGCCATTCATCTAAAGGGGAGACGCAGGTTTCGACTTGGTATAATTGAAACTCATGTTACTGTAGTTCTCACGAATGCACTTTTTGCTGGTAGCTACCGATGTGTCGTGAGGTTTAACCAATAGAAAGCGAATGATCTTGGTGAGGCAACCCATTATAACTCGATTGTCATTGTGCTCCTAATGCGGTCTTGACGATCCTGATGACGAAGTTCGCAATCATATACTTTAGTCCTCATTCCAGTCTTTCCAAGTGTTGTTTTATTTCTCTTAGCGTCCGTCGATGTGCTTCACGTGCTGGCACGTAGGGTTTGAAGGTCTCTTCTATTAACTGGGTCGTTTTTCTCCGGTGGTCAGTCATCCTAGGGTAAAATGAATGTGATAAATGGTACCGCTGAGGTAACTATTCAATCATGTGATCCATTGTGGTTTGATGGTTAGTTCTCCGTCAGGCTCCTAACGCTCCTGGTTGCTATCAAAATTCTTTATTGAAGGTGGGGATGGCAGGATTCGGACTCTAAAAGGCTGACGTGAATATTACTGCGTACAAATACTCTTTCTTTATTTGCATACTAAGCGTATCCTAAACTCGAGGTTGTCTTTTTTTTTTTCACTTCCATACTGTTGGTATGAATCCCTTGCTTCCCGGTTCATTAGATGTGTGGGTCTGCTATGAACTAGTTTGGGAAAGTCTGAACTCTGTCACCCGGTGGCACCGAGAGTCCTTTGGTGTGAAGCTGTTGTTCCCATCTGAAGGTTACTGATGGCATAATTCCACTTGTCGGGTCCTTTGAAAAGGTGTAGTTAGTTGAGTAAACCCTTACTTAACCATTCCTGCAGTTGGGGGTCTCGATTTTCAAAACTTTGTTAAATATGAACGTTAACGATACTTTAAGTCGTAATGTTGAAGAAAGATTGCCACAAGATTCGAAGAGGTGTCCAAAGGTTCCCGTGTATTGTCCTAGTTTTTTGTGAATGCGCTAAGGCCTAATGACATAATATCCTGACGATCGTTATCACTTACAGACCTGCGGGCAAGGTTTTAAAGATCAACATACAGAAACATGCGTGGAGTTTGGCAAGGATGGTCAGCTCAATTTTTACTGGTTTCAGAGAAGGTAATCATAAGGCTGTGAATAGGTAAGCGTTTAGATGAGGAATTCGAATGGTACGAAATATAACTAGGGTTAGAGAAACTTAGGGTGGAACCCAGATGGTTCAGGGATAAGTTGAATTAAGGTAAGGGATCATAGTTAAACCAATCACCGTTGACCTAGGTTTAATTGGAGAAAAGGGATCAGCAATTAATGAATATTACAAAGAGATGGTTCTCGGGACCAATCTGTGCAATATTTGATCTTAACAAAGATACATCCAAGCAATGGGTAGCTAAACTAGATGTTTATTTTGAAGTTACGTTGGTCTAACGCACTTCAATTCAAGCATCCGAGTCAACTCCCTAGGTTGGGAATATCGAATGTTCGAGACTAATGAAATAACATTGAGTTCTACAATTAAAGAGTTAGTCCAGAGATGATGACTTGCATTAAAGGACAATCAAAGGTGAATACTAGTCGTCATTTAGGCATGGCTTAATCAATGAAAACTTCAATGATAAGGGTATTTTCTAGGATGAATTTTCCGATAGGGTTACCAACAAGACTTGGGTGTAGAAGAATTACCTACGAATGATACTAGGTAGCATTGTTGAGGACCAGTGTTATTAGGAGTAAAGATAAGCAACAAATTTTAACCGAGTATAAAAGTTGATACAAGGGCTTGGGAAAAGAAACTCATAAGGGGGACGTTGCGAGGTTTCAAGGGTGGTTTCTACAAAACTTAGGCTACTCTGAGTGGTTTATCATTTAGGGGTTAGTCAACATGTCAGTGGTTTAATCCTCTATCAGCCATCCTAAGAGAATGTTGAGATTTGGGAGTTGTTTTCATTTTAATTGTTTTCATGTTTTGGGATATTGCAGAATTTAGTTTGAGATTATGAGATAACTTATGAAGAATTTAACAACGAACACTTGCATTGCATTTAAACACATGACCATAACAAAGTTTTTCAAGAGTTCACCTATCACAAGCATAATATTCGACGAAGGAAAAATACAACACCTATCATGCTAAGGCCTAGACAAACAGATGCGGATAGAAGTATCGAATAACTGAGTCACGTTCCCATGTCGCCTCGTAGATACCGTAGCAGCGCCACTGTACTTCCACATGCCAAAGGTCCTTTGGCCCCAAGCGAGTCCGGTTGATTATAGAAACTGGTATCTCCAGGTGCATTTTCGGACTGTTAAAGTCGATTATCGGGTTACGTGGGTTGATGATTCCTCTCTTGTCTTAGGGTTTCTACACCTGCATCCACCTTGTATCCATCATGTCCCCTAATAGTCTTTTGAATCCCGGTGGTACCTTCAGACGGTAAGTGGATTCATCACATCTCTCCAACACCTTTAGTGGTCCCATATACCTCGGAAAAGACTCGGGCTTTTTCCTTTTCCACGTCCTTTTGGGGAATACTCTTGCATACACCCATTCTCCAATACGATAGTCCTTGCTGTAATCTTGGCAGCTCCAACAGATTACTGCGTTTGTTGCTTCGTCATCATCTGGCTCCGGTGGCGGTGCCTCAAGAGGATCATAAAACAAAGCGATGGCTCGCTCCTCGTTCTCACCGTCGTCGTCCTCAAGTTTCTTCTCTCAAATAAAACCATACATGCATTGTATATAATCGCCAAACGGCATACATTACACGGTTCCGATACCAAAAAACATGTTACAACATACATCTAACAAAAGAACAAAAAGAAAGACTACAGCTCTTCCACCTCTCCAGCACCTCCAGATCAACCAGCGTGATCGGTACCTGAAGAAAATCAAATCCAACACCGTGAGCCAAAGCTCAGCAGAAACTAGACAGGTATGCAATATAAGCTAAACTTGCTAGAAAAATGAGGTGCAGTTTTAGACTCTCTTTTAAACCTTTAAAATAATTTTCACATACAAACGGAAAAGCGAGGATACAAACCAGTATTTGACTCACTCACTAGAGTCCTAAAAACAGTTAAAAAAGGTTTTTAGATCGCAATTCACACGACTCTTAAAAACAATTTGAAAATTGGTGTATCCGTCCCATAATGCAATTCATGCAATCTATGTATCTTCTCGGACTTTCACCGAAGGACCACAGTCCCCAACTATGGAACGCACACAACCCATGCAACACACACAACGCACGCAACACGTGCAACACACATATTCATGGACTTTCACCGTAGAACCGCAGCCCCCGTCAATGTACCTTTACGGACTTCAATCGAAGGACCTCAGCCCTACCAAACACACCTTTACGGACTTTAACCGAAGGACCTCAGCCCTAACCTTCTTGGACGATCACTGAAAGACCGCAGCCCTACCGAATACACCTTTGCGGACTTTCATCGAGGGACCGCAGCCTTATCGAACACACCGTCAGCCAGAGCTAACATATATCTTCACGGACTTTCACCGTGAGACCATTATCTGCCCCTCATAAATGCATCAATAGGCATCTCTACACATGCCTAAACCACGGGATAAAATCGTATACCGCGGGATAAGACCGCATCAAAACATGCATACCAAACTAGGGTTTAAATGCATAAAGTTACGTACTATCACTACATTTCACAAATCACATCACATGCTACACGCGCAACTCGCACAACACCTGCAACTCATGCAACATGCATCACATGCATTCGTTCCTCATATTCCACATAACCATGCCTACAAAACTTTTGAGTTTTAAAGCATGCAACTACGGTACACATAACGATACCAAAATCATGTAATCCACTTACATAATCCATGCATAATAAACCACAGTTACAAATGCATAAAATCAACTATAAGCGCACATAGCCATATAACCTCAAACCGTGACATCACCCATCACAAAACCCGACATCCACTCACAAGGATAACCAGCAACCCACACAACCAAGCCTAACTAGAAGGACAACACTAAACCCCTCAAATCATGAGGTCATAAAACACTATCTTTCCTCCAAAGGTGGTATGAGCCCAAACACGCTCCATACTCAACCACGACGCACACAACCGTGCCCCATTAACCCACATCTAATCAAGCATGCCACTCCTGAGGACGGCACCTAAACAAACACCCGAGGTCATGACACAACCCCCAAAGCCAAAACACAACCAATCGAACCCCAAAAAGAATCCAACAGTATTTCAGTCGACTAATCCCATAATCAATCAACTGAATACCA
>JAUMHN010331165.1:0-17961 GCA_032360265.1 Heliamphora ciliata | reverse complement strand
CGCTACTTTTCGAAGATTGACTTGAGGTCAGGGTATCATCAGCTGCGGATTAGGGATGAGGACATAGCGAAGACCGCCTTTCGGACTAGCTGTGGTCACTACGAGTTTCTGGATATGTCGTTTGGTCTGACGAACGCCCCTGCCACATTTATGGGTCTGATGAACCGTATCTTCCACTCCTACCTGGACAGTTTTGTGGTCGTGTTCTTGGACGATATTCTAGTTTATTCGCCCATGAGGCAGATGCATGAGGAGCATCTGCACGTCGTCTTGTAGCTTCTGAGAGAACATCGCTTGTATGCGAAGTTTGAGAAGTGCGAGTTCTGGATGTCAAGGGTGAGATTCCTTTGACACGTGGTGTCGAAGGATGGGGTATTAGTGGACTCGACAAAGACTGATGCAGTGATGGATTGGCAGCGACCGAAGAACGCTTTTGAGATCTGTAGTTTTCTGGGTCTAGCGGGTTATTATCGGCGGTTCGTGACGGACTTCTCTACGCTTGCAGCGCCGATGACGCGTCTGACGCGAAAGGAAGTCAATTTTGTGTGGAGTGATTTCTGTGAGTCAGCTTTCCAAGAGCTGAAGAGGAGATTGACAAGTGCGCCAGTGTTGATTATTCCAGAGCGAGGTCTGGGGTAAACAGTGTACTATGACGCGTTACATGACAGTTTGGGCTGTGTATTGATGCAGGGAGGCAAGGTTGTAGCCTACGGTTCGCGACAGCTGAAGACACACGAGAGAAATTACCCGACTCATGATCTGGAGTTGGCAGCCATAGTCTTCGCCTTGAAGACATGGCGGCATTATCTATACGGTGAGCATTTTGAGGTTTTCTCTGATCACAAGAGCTTGAAATACTTGTTTTCCCAGAAAGACCTGAATCTTCACCAGCGACGATGGATGGAGTTGTTGGGAGACTACGACTTTGATTTATAGTACCACCTGGGAAAGGCAAATGTCGTACCTGATGCGCTTAGTAGTAGATCTCATGGCTCGTTAGCTTCTGTGGCTCTACGAGAATGGGATATGCTCAGGGTTGTTGGGGAGTTTGATCTGTGTCTCAGGGAGACAGGGGAAGGTGCGACTTTATATTCTGTTCCTTCACAACCTGCCTTGGTTGCACGCGTACTAGAGGCTCATGGGACTGATCAGGAGGCTCAGATGATACGGGACCGCATTACTAGCGGGAAGGACACAGTAGGATGGACGGTGAGTTTAGACCAGAGTTTGAGGTTGAAAGGGCGTCTGTTTGTGCCAGAGTCTTGCCGTGCTAAGGTGCTACATGAGTTTCGTCACTCACATCTTGTAGTGCATCCGGGAGGCACAAAAATGTATCACAATCTACGCTGATGGTTCTTGTGGACAGGAATGAAAAGGGATGTGTTCCGATTCGTTTCTCGATACTTTACTTGTCAGCAAGTAAAGGTGGAGCACCAGAGACCTGCAGGATTGTTGCAGCCGTTGCTTGTATCTGAGTGGAAGTAGGAGAATGTCACGATGGATTTTATATCAGGACTTCCACGTTCACCGAAGGGACACGATGCTGTATGGGTTATAGTGGATAGGTTGACGAAGTCTGCGCACTTCCTCCCTATTCGTGTGAGAGACCCAGTGGACCGATTGAGTAGATTATACATTCGAGAGATAGTCCGACTACACGGAGTACCTGTGACTATTGTTTCTGATCGAGACCCGCGCTTTACATTGCGCTTTTGGCAGAGTCTTCAGATGGCTTTGGGGACGAGCTTGACTTTTAGTACAGCTTTTCATCCTCAGACCGACGGTCAGTCTGAGAGGACCATCCAGATTTTGGAGGACATGCTGAGAGCTTGTGTGCTTGATTTTTGGGGTTCCTGGGAGGATCATCTATCGTTGGAAGAGTTTGCATACAACAACAACTATCAGTCCAGTATTGGGATGGCACCGTATGAGGCTCTGTATGGTAGACTGTGTAGGTCACCTATTTGTTGTACAGAAGTGGGAGAGATTGCTGTTTTGAGACCCAACTTAGTACGGGAGACGACGGAGCAGATTGCCGTGATTCGTCAGCGTCTGGTGACAGCTTAGAGCCACCAGAAGAGTTATACGGATCGAAGGATGAGACTGTTAGAGTTTGCAGTGGGAGATCACGTGTTTTTGAAGGTCTCACCATGCAGAGGGTTGATGAGGTTTGGTCGTCCCAGGTAGCTATCACCACGTTTTATTGGACCGTTTGAGATCCTGGAAAGGATTGGGGTGGTAGCATACTGTTTGGCTTTGCCACCTTAGTTAGCATCTGTGCACAATGTCTTTCATGTTTCTATGCTTCGGAGGTATAAGCCGGATCCGTCTCATGTTTTAGATTGGACTGAGTTGCGAGTTGATGAGGATGTCACGTATAAGGAACGCCCAGCGAGGATTCTGGATGCAAAGGAGCAAGTGTTGCGGGGGAGAACGATTGTGTATGTCAAAGTTCAATGGCTTCATCACGGGGTTGAGGAAGCGACTTGGGAGCTTGAGTTTGGGATGCGTGCTATATACCCAGACCTGTTTACCTCGTGACCTTGCAGAGAATTTCGGAGGATAAATTGTTTAAGGGGGGAGAGTTGTGAGACCCTGTACCGTTTTAATTTTGATATATATCATTGATGCATGGTTTATATTTTGGAGTTATTGGACAGCATGTATAGAGGTGTTTTATGCTTTCTCGGACCTTGTTTAGGCTTGTTTGGTTAGCCTTAGAACACAAAACCCGAGACCAAAATAGTAGGCTGTTCGGTTGACTGAACTGGTGAGTTCGATCGACTGAACTGAAAACCAGTAGGCTGAGAACCTTGGGTTCGGTTGACTGGGGGGCTTGGTCCAGTCGACTGGACCATTTTTCTTGAGTACGGTCGACTGAACTCAAGGGTTCGGTCGACTAAACTGTGGCGGTTCATGTTTTTCGAGGAGCTTCAGTCGACTGAAGTGGCCTCTTCAGTCGACTGAACTGCCTTTTTAGTGAGCTTATAACTATCCTGAGGGCTGGAATGTCTAGAAAAACTTTCTTTTTCTCATTCTCTATGCCTTCTCTCTACATATTTGACCCGCCCGAGCCTAGTTTTCGACGATTATCTTGTTGATCCTTGCTATCTACGCTGTTAGCTTCACGCTCATCCGGTTATATTCTCATTCTAACGAGGTCCATTTTTTGAGGTGTCAGGTTTTAACCCAATGAGGTAGGATTCTAGACCGACTGCTGTTAGGAGGGTGTTATATGTAATTATATGTGTTTTCATCGGGCAGAAAATGCATCAAATGCATCAAATGTCATATTTTCTGTTTAAGTCATGTTTTTCTGATAGAAAGCATGTTGTTAGCTTTTCTTGGCTTATAGTACTATATGACATGTGGTAGTAAGATTTTCAAAGGGTTTTCTTGAAAACGGTGGATTTTGGAGGAAAATGGTGATTTTGTGAAAAATCTCAACACTTGGTGTTCTAGAGGTTTAGAGCTCGCCTTCGGGGTTGAGTCTCAGGTTTTGAAACGTTTTGTTGAAAATTGAAAAAATATTTTGAAAATATTTTGTTGACCTCCATGTTGACGGATGAATCTATACACATATATAATGTATTATTTTGAGAAAATATTTTCGTAGTTGAGCTACGGTACTATTTTTAGAAGACTATATAGATGTACCGGGATGACGTGTATTTAGCACGAGTTGCACTCGGTGTAAGTCCAGAAACGTGCGTAGCGTAGGTACTCAGGTCCTTTGGGTTAGTCCTCATAAATTGAGACGGTTAAGTGCTTAGTTCCCCCGGGTTGTCGCCCGTAAATTAAGCTTTACGTTGTGGTGCTCCGTATAGAACTTGTCATTACCTAGCAGACCTTAAGTGGTTCAGGACTAGGGTAATGGGCAGGAGTCTATAGTTGTTACCTTTGTCTGTGTGACAGAGTTGGTACATAGGATCATGTTCTTCTTTTCCACAATGGTACATTCCGTGAGGGAACGATGTTTTGGTTACTGTTTTCCTTTAGCTGTAAAATGTGTTTTGTATTGATTAAATACTTAGTTGTGAAGGAAAAACTATTTTGGAGGTTTGTGGGAAATTTGAGGTTTTGTGGTTGAGTTCGCTCCCACTCTACGTGATTGTATATTTCCTGCTTTACAGTTTTATTATCTGTTTCTATTGGGCTTCGATTTACAGGTGGGATTTTCTATAGAACTATTTTCAGGTGATGGTTTGGATGATGATCTTGAGTAGATCTAGTGATGCCCGTGCTGACAGATGATGGAAAGCAGTAGTAGTTTTCCTTTTTGGTATGCCTATTCCTGAAGGCAGTTGTTGTACACTATAAGGCGATATACTGTATGCATGTTGGATCTGTATGTCTTTTATTTTTGAGAGATATCTTTTGTTGTGTTTTCCATTGGTTTTGATAGGCAGATTTCAATGTATGAAAAACTATATTTTCATAAAACTGGTGTCTGGTGGATTTTCACTTGACCCTGGGTTTTGGGGCGTGACATATCTAAAAATAATAATCAAATCACATGACCCTGAGAATCGTAGTTAGATTTTTCTTTGTTGTTTGCTTTTGTTTGAACTCTCTTCAACCTCCCGTTCTCTATATGTTACATTGAAAAAAGTTTATAATAAGAACCAATAATTACAAAGTAGATACCATCCTCATGGTTGGGCAAGAAGGGTGCCTAACACCTTCCCTTCTCGTACCTTAGCTCCCGAACTCTCTTTTTCTCTGGTTACGCTTTTCAAAGACTCGTAGCCTTCTTTTGTTTTTCTTAATTTTTCTCAAAAACCAAGTAGCGACTCCATTTTTTTAAAAATGCATTTTGATATCTTGAATTTTTCATTTTAAATAGAAAAAGAACATTCTTCTAAAAACGATGAATATCCGGTGCATTTTTCCTCCCAATTACCAAAAACACCCGCAGTTCCAAACTCGAAAGACCAAGAGTTCACAAGAAAGGAAAACACATTGAATGTAAGTATCACTTGATACGAGAAATTATACAGAGAGGTGATATTGTTATAACTAAGATTGTATCGGGGGACAATCTTGTAGATCCTTTTACAAAGAGCCTACCGGTTAATACTTTTGATAGTCATGTAGAGGGCATGGGTGTCAAATGTATGACAGTATTATTTTGAGTATAAGTGAGAGATTGTTAGGGTTGTTTACTAAAAGCCATGAATTTTATTTGATTTTAGTAATTAATTTTATTTTTAATAAAATTATTTTTTCATTTTATGAGAATCTTAATGAACAATGAATGTAATATCATTTCTTTAATGTTATGTATGGTTGTCCTTTGTTCTGTACAGTATTTAATCTTGTGTGCAAAGTACGGCTTGCACACAAAAGACCGGATTATAGGTTCTTACCGAATATAAGTTATAGTTCACAGTTTTGATGGAATTAGACAAATAATTGGTACGACTGTAGCACAGAGTTTTAGTAGACATGTTTTGGTTACAAAAAATAGATAATAGTGTCGTCTATTGTTCTGACTCTCTGTACTAGTATACTTTATTTGTATTGAACAAGACCATATTTAGATAATTAATTTTATATTGACTATATAAATTAATTTACACCGCAAAGTTATTATGAGTACTTATACTCTTATTCCCTGTGGCGTTGGGATTTTGAGTTTTTTGAAAATTAGTCAAAAATATGGAAATTCAGAGATGTTTGAAAAATATTTTAACACCTTGAAAATCAACCTTTGAAAATTCTATTTTTATTGAAAATAGAGTCGCCACTTAGTTTTTGAGAAAAAACTAAGAAAAACAAAAATGGCTACTGATCTTGAAAACGTTAACTAGAGAAAAAGGGTTCGGGGGTTGTGGTACGAATCGAGAAAGGTGTTAGGCACCCCGTTCGCCCAACCGTAAAGTTGGCCTCTACTAATCATCATTGGTTCTTTAATAGAATTTCTCAAATAAATACAAATAAAGAAAATAAAGGTGAAGAGGGAACATCCAAAATCAAATATTAAAAATGCATAACATACGTATATAGAATGCCAAATAAAGTAAATATCAAAATGAAAATCCTAAGTCCTACGATATGCAATTTCTAACTAAAGGATACATTGAGTAGTTTTCTCCCTCCTGGGTTTTTCCATGCTTGCTGATTTTGTACGCTCAGTGTCATTTAGGCTTGTCTTCCCAAACCCCTATTTAGGTTATTGTTTTGAGGTCTCGTTTGGCTTAGAGTCGTTATCTTGCCAGAGTACTGCCCATTTTTCCTTTAGAATCTTAGGGTAAATCGGTCAGTGTCATTTAGGCTTGCCCATTTTTGCCAGAGTACTGCCAATTGTTGTACCACTGCGAATTCCACGTTAGATCATAGTAGAAGACGAAAACACAGCCCAATCTAGAGAATCTGCATTGGCTGAGAAGATCGACCGAATAGAGAATGCCCTTAAGAAGGCAAAAGGGGTTGAAGAATACATGTTAGATGTGGGGGGCTCTGTCTATTTCTAGATGCCATGCTCCCAAATAAGTTTAAGATGCCAAAAATAGAGAAGTTCGACGGTATTGGAGATCCCCAGATTCATTTGAGGATATACGTTAGTACTCTCTCTCCCATGGAATTGATGATCAGCTAAAGGCCCAATTGTTCCACTGATCACTCTCTGGGGCATCGCAGAAATGGTTTCTCTGCCTAGATGTTGCAAAAACTTGGACATGAGAAGACATTGCTACCACCTTCGTTAGTCAGTACATCTATAATGACCAGTTGGACGTCACTACCTGGGAACTCGAAATCATCTGGCAGGAGGGCCGGGAATCATTTATGGACTTTCTAACCAAGTGGAGGGAAAAGGCGACTAAAATGACAAATCGACCAACAGAAAAGGAACAAGTCAGAATTGTAGTCAAGAACCTCCAATCTCTATTGAAGCGTTATCTGATAACATAGCCGCTATCCACTTTCGAGCATTTGTTTAATGCAGGAGTTCATATAGAAGATGCGATTCAGGCTGGTGGCATTGAGAAATTAGAGACAAGTCAAAAATCGAGAAGGGCATACCCTACAAACAACCAGAACCAATCCACCCATGCTACCAACTTCATCTCCCATTCAAACGAAGTTAATTTGCTAAATCGCCATTTTGGACAATTATATCCCACATCTTCCACTACATAACCAAGTAATAACCAGCAATCTCAACAGAAGCCGAGGATAGTTTTTTACCCCCTCAACATACCATTGTCCACAGCCTTAAATCGACTTGTCAAGAAGGGGCTAATCAAGCTTTTGGACCCCATGCCTGTACCCGATCTCCTATCACCAAGACACAATGCTTCCCAATTCTGTGCCTTTCACGGAGGTCATGGGTACTTGACCAATAAATGCATGAGGCTGCGTCATAAGATCTAAGATCTTATCGACAACAAGGTCATTCCTCCACCTACAGCTGCTCAAAAACCCAATGTTACTACCAACCCATTGCCAAACCATGCTAAGCAATGATGGGTAAATTTTATCCAGCTAGGGCAATCAGATGATCTCAGTCGCTACATTTATTTAGCACGTCTCTTACGCCCATGAATTTCAATTGAGGAAGATCAGTCTTGTTCCCTAATCATGGCAGGGAATGGTTGGGATATGATGGAGGAATGGAACAATGCAGCATGGGAAGGCTATGGGATGATAATCTAGGTAGAGAACCAAGATGAACATAATGATGACGATGATTGGCCTTTGGACTATCTAATAAGGCCACATGGTTTTGGACATGTTCTAGATGGAATCACTCTTCTCCAACTCTTTGGAGAAGAGGTCTTTATTAATGAAATGCAATCGTACTGGTTGGTCAGGACAGTAATGAAGTCAGATGGAGAAGAGTGGACAAATTTCTAAGCTGCTCGAGGACAACAGATCGGGTACATTGAGGAACATATTTGGGGGCTGGATGCAATTAATCACACATGGGCGATCGAAGATGAAAAGGAAAGAAAGGAAATACTAAAAAGTAACAGTTTAGATGACTTGTGGGAGTTCGAGAGTTCTTCATATGTGGCAGAGGTTAGACAGACCAACATGTCAGGATTATGGGATCACAAGGAGGGAGTCGAACATTTAACCCAAAGTGGGTAGCACTTCAAGACGGCCCAGCTAAAAATAGGACAGACTAGTGGAAAAGAAAAGAAAATGAACAAGAAGAGGAATACAATGCTGTGCTAAAATAATTGAAGAAAACTCAAGCAAACATCAGTATTTGGGGGTTGTTGATGGCCTCGCACAAGCACTGACAAGCAGTATTAAAAGTTGTGAATAAGGCAATTGTCTCGATAGAAGTGACCCCAGAACAATTGATTAGTAAACATCAGTAATTTCTTAGAAATACTGATGGGAAGAATCACAATAAGTCGCTACATATAACTGTAAATGCTTAGAAATATGGGTCCTAGTTACCCTCATCGACAATGGGTCAGCTCTATATGTTTGCCCGTTTAAGACTGCTATTTGTCTAGGGATGAAACCAGAACATTTCACGCCAAGTAACCAGGAAGTTAGGGTATACGACAACACAAGGCGGGATGTGTTCGGTTTGGTGTCCTTTATAGTATCAGTTGGGCCACTAGAAACATTAGTTGGATTTCATGTCTTGAATGTGCCGGCGTCCTTCAATTTATTACTCGAACGACCGTGGCTCCATGATCCAAACGTCTAGGCAATACCCTCCACCCTCCATCAAAAGCTGAAACTGATTAAAGACATGGCGGTACTCACCATCCATGGAAAAAACTACATTCAACCTCCGAGGGAAGTTGGGTCAACTCTATTAGAGGTTCAACATGGGGCAGAAGATGTGTTTCTAAGAGGATTCTGATATGATGAGGCACCAACAGTACAGATGCTTTTAAAAGAAGAGGAAATCTATATCAATCCCTATGCGGTGACGATGATGCGACACATGTCCTATTTCCCAAGCATGAGGCTGGGGCGTAAGCAACAGGAAATTTCAAAACCCATTTAGGTATTGCCAGCTTTGCAACACTTCGGTCTTAGGTACAAGACGATGAAGGAAGACTTGAAAGGGCAAAGGGGGAACGGAAGGGGCAAAAGGCTAAGTATTTAGAAACTCTTAATGGATACTTTGTCAAAGAATGGGAAGATTCTCCTTACTGTAGTTTTCCAGAACCGTGGTTTGATGAAGAGACTAACTAGAGGATGCTAATACTAGAGATTTTCTTCAGTCATGAACTGTTTGATTCAAAAGAGGAGGAAGTCACAGAAAAAAAGGAAGAAAGAACGGCTCGAGGGGATGAAGACTGGGCTGATCAACTGGATGACACCAACATGGAGGCATTGTTTAGCGGAATGGGTATAGCAGATCAAGATTGCCTAATGATGAGATGAGGTGTGTTAGCTGATTACACCGGGTTAAGTGTGGACGTGGTTGCAAAGGAAGTCAAAAATTGGACCCTAGAGTCCTTTGCTTTGTAAGATGCTGGTTTTGAGTCTAGATCTATCATGCATTAGTCTGTGTTTCCCTTTAATAAGCTAGATGTTGAATCAGAGGGCACATCTGTTTGTGCATCCTCTCTTGCTGCTTTTGATCTTGTAATTTCGTTTCTCAATATCAATGAAATGAACAAGATTTCTAATTACTCTGCTTTGTTTGATTTATTTCATATGCTTTTTGACGACTTTCAATTCGACAGGGATGTCTCCGAAGAAATAAAATTTTTAATAAAAAGAAAAAAAGAAATGCGCGCTCAACCTATAACTAAAGAAACTTTGTCAATTAATCTGAGTAATGAAACTAATCCACAAATTGTGTAAATTGGGTCTTTATTATCTTTAGTTGAACATGACCAATTAATAACCTTATTAATAAAATTCAAAGATATCTTTGCATGATTTTACAAAGATATGCCCGATATTGATCCCAATATTGTTCAACACCATATCCCTTTGTATTCCGATGCTAAATCGGTCAAACAAAAGTTAAGATGGATACGGCCAGAATAGACTCTGAAGATCAAAGAAGAAGTCACCAAGAAAATGAACGTTGGATTCCTTATGGTAACCGAGTATCCAAAATGGGTAGCCAACATTGTTAAAATTCTAAAGAAAGATGGACGCATCCGAGTCTGTGTAGATTTCCTAGATCTCAACAAAGCCAGCCCAAAGAATGATTTTTCGTTGCCGCATATTGACGTTTTGGTAAACAGTACATCGGGGCATGCTCTCTTGTCATTCATGGATAGTTTCTCCGGTTACAATCAGATCCTAATGGATCCCGAAAATAGCAAAAATATGACATTCATTACACCTTGGGGCACCAACTGTTATCATGTGATACCATTTGATTTGAAAAATGCAGGGGCAACCTATCAAAAGACTACCACTACTTTGCTGCATGACATGATCCACAAGGAAGTCGAGGTGTATGTGGATGATATGATAGTGAAGTTCATGGATCGAGATGGCTACAGAAATGTTCCTTTGGAGTCACCGCTGGGAAGATACTCGGATTCATGATTACTCAACGGGGCATTGAGGTCATTCCGTCGAAAATCAAGGCAATCATGGAAATGCCTCCTCCAAAGATCGAACAAGAAGTCAAGGGCTTTCTGGTCAAGATACAGTTTATCAGCCAGTTCATAGCAAAGCTGGCAACCATATGTGAGCTGTTGTTTCGCCTTTTGAAAAAAGGAGTCAAGTTCGAATGGGATCAGAAATGCCAAGATGCCTTTGAAGCTGTGCATTAGTATTTACAAAACCCATTTATTTTGGCTCCTCTTGAACCCGATAGGCCACTGATTCTCTATTTTTCAGTAACTAACTCGGCTATGGGATGTATGCTGGCACAAGAAGGAGAAATCGGAGTTGAAATGGCAATTTCTTACCTGAGCAAGAAGATAACTGGGTCCGAGATACGATTTACACCACTAAAGAAGACATGTTGGGCTTTAATTTGGGCCTCTCGACAACTAAGGCATTATATACTGTCTTTCACAGTGAATGTAATTTCCTGGATGGACCCGTTAAAGTACTTGTTCGAGAAGCCGACATTAACCGGAAGGCTAGCCCGTTGGTTGTTGCTACCATCAGAGTTTGATCTCAGGTACATCACTCGAAAGTCAGTAAAAGGTAGAGCAATAGTAGAATTTCAAGCAAACCAACCAGTTGAGGGAGATGAAGACATATAATTCTAGTTCCCAGATGAGCAGTTGATGGGAGTCAAAGACGACAAGTGGACTCTATATTTTGATGGTGCATCTAATCAGTATGGCTATGGAATAGGTGTAACAACCCGGTTCGGACCCTACTTGTAACAACTTGGTTGATAATAACCCATGTAAAGACTCAGCCCAAACCGTAGTATTAGCAACGGTTAGTTGACAAAATCTTAAGTCACTGAAAGATCAAAAACCCTAACTAAACCCAAAACCCTAAGTTCGATCCAAAAATCCTAAAAAGGTCTAAAACTCAAGTAACAAAACCTTAACACCCAGAGAACCTCACAACATTCTTAGTTAAGTAATTATCATGAAATAATGAATTAAAAATCAAAAAACATTCATAATTAAGGTAAAATGACCATTTTACTCCTAGTACAGCAAAATGTCTTAAAAATTCAAATCTTAACACATGGGCACCCTAACTCAGATATTTAAGTATAATTAAGTAGCAAAAGACAAAATTACATCAAAAATAACAAAAATATCCCTTAGTGGCTGGCCACCATGGGAAATGTTCCAAAAAGTAGTTTTTATTTTTTATTTTTTTATGCTTAAAAAGATGAGAAAAGTGTCAAATCAAGCATTTTGTTGATCCAAAACTTGTTGAATAAGTAATATACATAACAATATGGTATTATAGGCTAATAAAAGCAAACAAATTATTATTGAAATTCATAGACACTAAAATTAGTCAAAAAAACATATTTTGTCAAACTAGCTTAATTTAACTAAGAAGACTACATCTATTTAATTAATTGCTATAAAAATTATGATAATTCATGAGAATACTAAAATTATCATAAGCATACTAAAATAACAAGTTTTAGTAGGAAAAAATACTAAAAAGATACATCAAATTAACTTTTAAAGTATTTTTTTGCACAAAAGGGCACACAAACAAAGGTAAAACCCCAAGATCGATGTGAGATCAGGTTTTTGTCTCCCAAACTGAACCTAGTTGACTTCCCACATGCCAAAATCTGAAATATATTTCTCAAAAGTTGCACTAAGTCACATCCACCCATGTGAAATGAGGAAAAAAGACTTAAATGAAATTATGATGTTCCTTAAGCCTTTTTCCTATAAAACCAAGCCAAACACCACCTCAATTCTTCTCATTTTCGTCCAAGAGGGTGAGGGTTCAAAATTTTCATTGTTCTTGAGAGTTCATGAGAGTTTGAGAAAAGAAAGAAGAGAAGAAAGAAGAAAAGTTTCAAGAAAAAGGTTTTTGGAAATCAAGGAGTGTCCTCTAAAGCGAAGTCCCACCATCTTACCACCCTTTGAGCCTCTAAACAAGTAAGTAAAATCTCTAAATCTTATGTCTAATATCACCCAAAATATCCCTCAACTCATCCCTTTAAGCACTTCAAAAATCAAGAACCGAAAACAAACCGAAAAGGCATTGTAGTTGATAAATAGGGGCTGTTATGTTTTTAAATGATATGAGATGTGGTTGTGTGTTGTTATTTTTGTGTTTGATGACTTAAAGGTGTTCTGGAACCTTTTTATTTATGTCTAAAACATAAGCATGCAAAGAGATGGGACGAAACCTTGACATATCATAAGTAAGAGACTTGAACATGTAAGGACCTGATTTTTGGAGAACTTGAATGTTTCTACCCAGATATTTGGAACTCCATAACTCCATGTAGAAACTTAACCTAAGCATTTTCCTTATGTCCATACTTAGATTTTTGTGTTATCATTCATCCAAAGGTGGTTTCAACTCATTTGAGTAAGTAGAACTCGAGATATTACAATTTTATCAAAGTGTGTTATTTTTAGACCAGTCGACAATACCGACCTACAAACCCTAGTTTACAATGAGATCCGAGCTTTGGCCAAAACATAAAAGTTGTAGATAACATATATATCTAATTATCCATCAAAACGGAGCACATAATATTGAGGTTTGACTAGTCAAAACCCCATTGAAACTCTCTATTGTGGTTCAGCCATTAAAAGACACTTCTATCACGTATTTTTGTATAGCCAAAAACTCCTATTTTTAGTGACCTACTCAAAAGGTGGTCTACATAAATATTGTAGATAACATATTGAATTACTTTCTGTCCACAAATTAGACCTAGATATATCAGAAAATTCCCTCAAACCTGTTTCAAACTCTCTGTCGAAGACCGGTTCTACTGAGGGTTTGGCGGCTGACAGAACCGATTTTAGAAAATGGCTTATATCTTCAACTTGTTTCAAACAACAACCCCTAACAACCTTCATGAGACTTGTAGGTAAGCTAGAGTATATCCAAAAATGGGCTCATTTCGACTTGATTTTATGCCCCAAAACCGAGACCAACAAAGGCTTGTTTTCGGTAAAATTTTAAGAAAAGTGTTGAACCATTTTCACTTAGAATGTTTTATTCACCAATTTGCCTTAGGTTTTGGCCTTAGTATTAAACATAAGAGTTGTAGAAAATATTTTTATCTAATTGGTGTTTAAAAATCATAACTTGATCCCAAGTCTAGATGCCCTAAAACCTTGTCGATCCTTTTAATTTAATACTCAAATTTGGCCTTAAAATTGCAAAGTGTGATTTGAGTACCCATTTGTCGTGAGACCTGAGTTTTATACGATGATCGATTTGAATTACTTGATTAATATTTTTAAGTGAATGCACGATGATTAGAACTCATGCCTTCAAGTTTAAATTGTATCTTGAGAATTGAACTTGCGCCACACACCGTTGTACTTATGTTTAGTGAATTGTATCATGAACTTTACCATGCTAGTTGATGTCATGCTATAGATAGTTGCACATAAGATTCATATTATACATCATGGATATTGTGGCTTGCATCGTGGCATATTGGAGTCTATCTGTGTAAATCGCTGTTGGGATGGGCTATGTTGAATTGTCCTTCTTAGTTCTAAGTCTAGGGGCGTCCCTGGTTGTCATTTTTATGAATATTTTGGGATGTATTCCCCTTGTACACCCTGGGTGCATCCCTGGTGCTACAGATTTGATTTATACACCCTGAGTGCATCCTCGATGTTTGGAATGGTTTATCATGGATATTGTTAGGCACCATGAATTCGTCGCTAGCATTCTGGTTTTGTTAGTTTGGACTTTAGAGTTGACACTGGTGCAAAGGCATCATGCTTCTTAAGGTGGGAGCGCTTATGTTCAACCCAAACCCCACGTCGTTGCAAATTTCGTAGTAAAACAGTTACGACATGTAGCTAGGAGAAGGATTTACTATTCACAACGAGGAGTAGTGATGGCTTTAGTGTGCAATTTATCCATAAAGTCTGTCCCTTAGAATTTCCTAGTGTGGAATTCCTGTTACGATATGAGTGTATGTCGGGTTGGCCATTTGCATTGCATACACGGCATCTCATACGCATGTTTATTGACTTATCTGCTATTCTATCATATATTTGTTTATCTTCTTGACTTTAAAGCATACTTAAGTGTTACTTGGCATGCATTGTGATAAATTTTGTGCCTTGAGATTGGTTAGAAGGTTTAGAGTGTTTTTTTACTGGGTTTTGGCTCATGGCATTCGTGCCACAGGTGAGGACGAGTACTCGGAGGAAGTCGTCCCAAAGGGAGAAAAAGAACTCAAAGAACAAGGAGAGTTCCAAGAGCATGTGGACCCCACTGATGCATTCTGAGAATTTAAGATCTCTATTTTTGCTCTTTTGTTTAGTTTTCCTACAACTCTTGTAATATTTTGAAAATTCTTGAAAAATCTGTAATCGTTATGTACTTTTAATCAGTTTAAACTCCTTTATGATGTAATATTTAAAGTATATAAATATGAATGAATGGCTAGAATATCTTTTTATTTATATTTATATACGTTCCGACGTGCCCAAAGAACGGGGCATCGCAATAGAAGTTCTCCTTGTTACTCCTGACGAATCACATATTTCTTTGTCCCTGAAGCTCAACTTTGAAGTTATAAACAATCAAGTTGAGTATGAAGCGTGCTTAGTCGGGTTAGAGGTAGCCTTATAATTAGGGGCAAAGAAACTAGAAGTCATCAGGGACTCAGCATTGGTGGTCCCACAGGTAAGAGGAGAATAGAAGGTTAGGAATGTAACTTTAATTCTTTATCATCAAGAGCTCGAAAAGCTGAAGTCGTGCTTTGAATCAGTGGTTTTCACTCATGTTCTAAGATTACAGAACAAGTTTGTCGACTCACTGGTTAGTCTGGCATTAATGATTGATATACCACCCGGGGTCCAGATGAGGCCATTGATAATTGAACAGAAGAGAAAGCCAACATACGAGATGACAGCCGCAATCGAAGAAAGCACTGATGAACTCCCTTGGTACTTTGACATTCATAATTTTTTGAAAAAAGGAGAATATTCCAAGTTTGCTAGCAAAAAGAACAAAAGGGCAATAAGGAGATTATCTGCACAATTTATCATTTACAGGGGAAACTTGCACAAATGAAAGCATTCTAAAGTCAACAAGCTATGTGTTAGCAGTGAGAAAGGCCAAGAGCTGATGAAAGAGATATATACAGGAGTCTACAAACCTCACATGAGTGGAAACATGTTAACTAAGAAGATCCTACGACAAGGGTATTTTTGGATGACAATGGAGACAGATTACATACAGTTTGTGCGAAGGTGGTATAAGTGTTAGATCCATGTGAAACTTATGCACGTTCCCCCATCCCAGCTGTATAGCCTGACGTCCCCAAAGCCGTTTTCAATATGAGCCATTGATGTGATTGGTAGGAAAACACCAAAGGCTTCAAATGGGCACGTTAGGGTTAGTATACTAAAAACTAAATTTTTAGTATTTAATTTTATTTTAATAAAATTAATTTTCTATTTTATGAGAATCTTTATGAGTATTGTATGCGTATCATTTCTTTAATTTTATGCATGGATGTTCAATATTCTGTATAGTATTTATTCTGATGTGTAGAGTACGACTTGCACACAGAAGATTAGATTTTAGGTTATTGCAGAATATATGTTTTATGTTCACTGTTTAGATGGTAATGGACATATCATCGGTACGATTGTAGTACAGAGTTTTAATATGGTTGTCTTCATTACGGGAAATAGATAATAGCGTTGTCTATTAATCCGACTCTCTGTGCTAGTACACTTTGTGTGTATTGAACGAAATATTTGGGGTAATTAATTTTATACTAATTATATAAATTAATTCACACCTCAAGGTTATTATGAATAGTGCTTATCCTCTTAATCTTAAAATAATTATTAATTTACGTTATTTAATATTCATTATTTTGATTCATTAGAGGGTGCGGTCTTATATGGGTCTATATTTTCAGTGAGTTGGATAGCAGTATTATTTATATGGCAAATATTAATTATTGATGGAATCCACATCTCGAAGGATTGGGAATGACGATACTCCCTTAAGGAAACTTATAAGTTTTGACCGGAGCAAACCCTGCAGGTGAATTTGATTATCTGACAATCAAATAAGTTAAGCAGAAGGATTTAAGGAATATCAAGATGCCGATTAAATTAAATTGTTAGTAATTAAATTTAATTGGCGGGTATCGATAATCTTAACGTGAGAAGAAATGATAAATATTTAATAACAAGAGCTCAATGCAAGGTTTTGAGATTATCGGTCAGAGTGCAATTATAGTTCTTTAATGGTGTAAACTATAATTCAGTGTTTTATAAAAATTACAGAAACCGTTGGTAGTTTTCCATAATTACAGATACCTCTATGAGATTTGCTTAATTGTGAAAATTACTATTGGGTGTCCGTGTTCTACTGGAAGTTTTACTTATAATTACTCTACATGTCCCTGCTGTAGCCCTATAAATATGAGGGTAGGCTGGACCAATTTCACAACTTATCTTTCAAGACTAAAACTGTGCAGGTTCTGTAGGTATGAGTTTTTGATAGATAGCCCACACCATATTCAAGAATCACATATAGGAATACAGTAGAAGATCTGATGGGAGTTTTAACTCAAAAACAAAATCGTAGTTGAAGATTCGACCGGTAAAAAGGTATCCTTCTAAATTAATTGTGGTTGCACGGGTTTTAATTTTGATCGTTCGACATCAAAAGTTTTATCTAGAACCCGTTTTGACGTTTTTTCGTCTAGTTAATTTTTTCAGATAATCGTTTGTAAAAACAATGATCTTGGCAGTCTTGCCTCCAACAATTGGTATCAGAGCCATTTTATTTTTTGTTTACGATTATCGAGGCAGGATAATTTTAGAACTGTGCTAACTTGATTTTGCAGGCGTTCTAATCCCAATTTTATGATCATCATATTATTATTTTTGTTTGATTGAATAGGTTTGTATGATGATTATTTTTTTTAAAATCGCGGTGGTTGACTGTGATAGATCGAATATGAGCCTTCGGTAGGATCGATGTAATAGCTAGCTTCTATTTTTAAAATATCTGTTTAGATTATTTAAGAATAGGTTGAACATTACCAAGAACACGAAGAACGACTACTGCACCGGCGGTAGTTCGAATTTTTATAGGCTACGAATCGAGGTATATTTTTAATAGTTTTAAATAGTTTTTTTCGGTGAGTTCTCTGCAGTATTTATACATTAAAAATAGCATAAAAATAAGTAAAAAACAATGAGAAAAAATTACCAAATAGCCTGGTTCCAATGGATTTCTCTCTCCCGAGGTTGGTTTTGATCGATATTCTGATATATACAACGCTGATATATGATATATCTATATATTATACTGTATTAGGGAAAGAGGATTATTACAGCTTATCCTTTACGGGAGACTGAAACGCTTCAGCGTTTCACTTGGATCATA
>JAUMHN010331057.1:0-17962 GCA_032360265.1 Heliamphora ciliata | reverse complement strand
AGTGCATTTGATAATTGGAAACTCAAGACATAATTTGAGTTAGGGTCGGGAGTTCAGTCATGACCTTTAGTGGAATAAGTTCTGGTTCGTGCGAGAAAGAATCTAACTCGGGGACAGAGTTAGGGATATTCAGTTTTCTCGCACGGTTAGCGCAAGTCCTATACTTCATCGTGATCCCTCACGTAGCCTTTTATACGCACGGATATTTTCTTATCGGTTTCGGTAATTATTTAATTTAATTTAAATGTCGGTTTCGCCGCCAGAAACATCTGGGCATTAAATTAAATAATGGAGGGCAGTATTGGGATTTGGCACACCTAGGGATCACTCCCTAGGTGGCCGGCCCTAATAGGGGTATAAGGATATTTTATGGGAAATATATATCTTCTCCTTGGTTTTAGGGAAGAGATATATAGTTTTCATGGATAACTCAAGTGATATATTTAATATATATCACAAGGAGCCAAATAAGAAACACAATCCCAAGCCCTAGCCGCTGCCCCCTTCTCTCTCTCATTGGGTATTCCTTTGATTTTTGAGAGAGACGTATGAGATAGAATCCAATAAGGAGAAAAACACGAAGATCCGGATCGGTACCCACTCGCCGGGATCGTCGTGTGCGTCAGGATATACGTGAGAAGATCATTGGGTCGTCTCGGATCATTGTTCTGCATGAAAGAAACTTGTACAAGTTTCTTGAAGGTATATTTAATCTTAATATATCAGTTAAATGTTATCGTTTTTCATGAAAAACGGACGCGCCGTTTTTTACGGTCACGGCGCCGGTTCTAATTTTTTCTTCCGCGTTTCCAACAATCCCACCACCTCTCGGCTAAGGTCATCAGTTAGACCCGATTGTTGCTGAACACCTATATCGTAGTCAAGAACTGGCTAAACCCTGCTATATTGACAATTTCCTGGCTCCTCCGAGGGAGGGCTATGTACTACTCTAGGATGTCTGAGGAACCCCCAAAACTACTGTGAGACCTTGAACCGTTTTAGTTTTTATGACATTTTGGCGTGTCATTTTTTATTTTCATATAGCATGTTTGTGTGTATTTTTATGCATGTTTGGGTTTAGAAATGTATGTTGGGTTGGAACCCAGGGTTGTTGAGCGTTGTGGTGTGAAGTTCAAAAAAATATATATATATTTTTGGGCGAGGCCTATAAATATGATATTTTGGTGAGATATTTTCATAAAATACTTAGCTTGCTAGCTAAGTCTCCTCTCTCCACACCAAAAGCTCCACCTTCTCTCTAGATTTTCTTAGGGCCCGGGTTTGATTTTTGGCGATCGAATAGCGGATCCTTACTATCTACACTAAGGGTTTTGCGTTCATCCGGACGGAATCTCGTTTTGATAAGGTTTATTTTTCAAGGTGTCGAGTTTTTAACTCAACGAGGTAGGATCTTAGACTCTCATGTCTTAAAGGGGTGCTACGTGAAATTGTATGTGTTTTTACCATTTTAAAATGCATGAAAAATTGATTTACGTTTCAAAAAGTTGGGTTTTATTCTTAAATAATTTTTGGTTGCTTTTCATTGGACAAAAGGGTTTTTGAGGTGTTCTTTTCAGTGTTTCATTGTAGTTTTGGGCATGTGTATGTCTGAGGGTGTCAAAAGGGAGTTTGGTTGCGTCGATTTTGGGGTTAAAAAGCTATGCTCGTAGATAGGGTTTCGTTTTTGTCATGGTCCAGTCGACTAAACTGGGTGATCCAGTCGACTTAGTCAACAGTGTGATGATCCAGTCAACTGGATTAGGGGATCTAGTCGAATGACCTATGTTTTGGGAGAATTTTTTAAAATTTCAATAGCCTTTTTCAGTTGACTGGATGGGGGTGTTCAGTCGAATGATGTCCTGTTGGGATTGTTTTGTTATTTTGGGAGGTCATGTTGTGGCCTTGGGAGTTTGTTGTCGTTTTGTTGTCGTCTTCGGAGATGACGTGATTTTGTTAATCGTGGTGTTTATACATCGTTGTGTGCGTAACATATTTGGGTCTGTAATTCTTTTTCTAAAAGGTGAATTTTGGAAAAAATAGTATTTTGTGAAAATGTTTCTAAAAATTGAGTTTCTAGAGGTTTGGAGCTAGCCTTCGGGGTTAGGTTTCGTTTTGTTGATTATTGGTCTTCAGCGTTGGTGGATGATTAGTTATGTGTCATGTGATGGCATTATGTGAAACGTAGTGTTCGTACGTGATTTTGAGCATTAAAACTCTGGTTTTACTTATGCATGTGTTCCGTGGGTTACTTGTGTTGCATAGGTTAACTCTGGTTAACAGTGCATTACATGGGCCTGTGGTCCTTTGGTGAAAACCCGAGAAGATGGTTATTCATAGTTGGATGAACATTGACTCTGATCGACGATGAATCAGATGGTGCTGTGGTCCTTCAGTAAAAGCCTAAGAAGATGCATTAGATGGGACTACTGTCCTTTAGTGAAAGCTCGAGAAGATGCATGTGTTACGTATAAATCATTATGGATTTCATAGAACTATTTCTGGGGCTCATGAAAGTTAATACTTACATGTGTTTCATATAGGGCTCGTGAGAGTCGATACATGCATGGATTGCATGTGAAACATTGTAGTATATTTGTATATGTATATCAAACTAATTTGAGAATCATGTGAGTCAAAATATCTATATCTTTTCGCATCAGCATGTTTAGCTTTTATTACATGTTAGTCTAGTTTCAGCTGAGATTTAGCTCATGTTGTGGGATTTGAAAATATTTTTCAGATACATGGGTTGATCTGGAGGAATTGAAAGGGCAGAAGATCTATAGTCTTCATTTTTGTTACTTTTTGAACCATGTAATGTTTTACACGTTTTTGGTGTTAGAACCTTATATTATAAGGCTGTTGGCAATTATATTTAATGCATGTATGTTCTTTATCTCGAGAGTGAAACATTGGGTTAGGTGTTATTTATAGGTGTTTTAGGTGGCCCAGAGTTTGGGGCGTGACAACTTAGTATCAGAGTTCTGGGTTTGAATACATAAAAGTCGTGGGAAGAGGGTGCATCACCTTGTGAGGTTGATTGTGTGTGCTTGATTGTATGTGTTTAGATATTTTGATAGCATGAGTACGATCATTTCTTTAATATGTGAATAATGTGTATATGTGAGCATGGGGGTTGAACCTTAGGATTGATCAGTCTTGCCTTCGGGCATTTGGGTTGACAAGCTTGGAAGCCGAGTTAAAAATGCGTTTAGCCGACATATTTTTTGGTAAAGAATCTAAATAGGTTATCCAAATTGATGCGTCACTCTTGTCGGTTCTCCTCGGTATGTGGGGTTTGTTTAACATGAACATATATGGCTAAGTGTTATCATGACTATGTGGTTAATATTTATGTTAATTCGACATGCTGCAGCTTATGTTCTGTATTCTTTTCTTGTAAACGTGATGTCTGCGCAGAGAGGACGAGGCCGTGGTCAAAGCCGTGGCTGTGGTTTAGGCCAAGGGGATATTCTAATCCCTAATGCTGGGGATGCCAATGCTCCCCAAGGACCAATGGACGCGATAGAGTTGCTGCATGAGATGGTAGGCTCCATCCGTCTGCTAGCTGAGACTGCCAGGGGAAGAGAGAGAAAACCCGAGCCGAGGGCAACTGTGGCGATGTGAGAGTTCAGACATCTTGACCCTCCCACCTTTGTTGGGGATCCTGATCCTACGGTAGCTACAAAGTGGCTGGAACGTATGACCCGAATTCTTGATACATTACAGATAGTTGAAGAAGATCTACGGGTTTTTTTATCGCTATTCAGTTCAGAGGTGACGCCCATGAGTGATGAAAATAAGCTAGGAATACTGTGGAGGGCACGTGGGCAGCTTTTATGAGGGTATTTCTAGAGAAATACTTTTCTACTTCCTCTAGGGATCTATATAGAAAGGAGTTCTATACTCTCACTCAGCAGGTGATGATTATTGTGCAGTATGAGGCTAGGTTTACTAGTCTGTCTCATTTTGCACCAGCATTGGTGGTTACAAACGAGCTACGTTCGAGGCAATTTGAGCGGGGTTTGAGGCTTGCAATCAGGGAGCACGTGGAAGGATTGAGGCTACGTGTTTTCACAGAGCTGGTAGAGTTGGCAGCAGTGATTGAGAACACTTTAAGTAAGACTCAAGGTTCTAAGGAGGTCAAGGCACCGCAGGGTGGGACAGAGGCACAGTCAGGTGGGCGCTCCAACAAGACGCAGAAGTCCTCGGGTCATAGTTTTCATCCATCTAGATCGCGACAGAAGTTTTTGACACCAGTACTATCGGTGGTTTCCACTGGGAGGCCAGAGCAGCATGAGTTCCTTTGCTTCTGGTGCAAGCAGCCAGGGCGTCGTGTAATGGATTGCCTACAGTCGAGACAGTCCTAAGATTCAGTATTGGTTCAGTCACAGGAGAAAGAGCCACCAGTTTGTTATGGGTGTGGCCAGTCAGGACATATTCGTAGGAACTGCCTTCAACGAGGTAATGTACCGAGCGCGGCAGGTGCACCAGTCGTTTTGCCCACATTGAACCAATAAGTTTATCGACAGTAGTAGCCAGAAGTGCAGACTTTTAGGGTGACAGACGATGGTACCTCAGTTCAGTCAGTACGACAGTCGACAGTTCCAAGTTACAAATTCCAGTTCTTTTAAGGTACCAGTTATGCCTGATGATGCAGCTACTTCTCTAGTGAGTAGAGGTACTTCCTTAGTGTGCAGACTTTGGGCTAGTGTTCTTATCGGCATGATAGCATTGTGTTTCTTCATTTCGTCTGTTGTAGAGTGGGAGAGGGACTCCGTGGGTTGTGTGCTGGCTGTAGAGACATCAGTTGGTGAGGATGTGATGTTGGGACGAGTCTGTAGATCCTCTGTCTTGAGGTAGTTGGCCATTGTTTAGAGTACATGACCACGTTCAACCATATCCTAAGAATGGTTTGGCTAACCACCTCTCGTGCTTGTATTGATTGCGATTGATGGGGTTATTTTCTTTTGACCTTATGTTGAATTTCGAGAACGAAAGTCCTTTAAGGGGTGTAAAGTTGTGAGACCCTAACCCGTTTTAATTTTTGCGATGTTTTGGCGTGTCATTTCTTGTTTTCATATAGCATGTTTGTGTGTGTTTTTATGCATGTTCAGGCTTAAAGATGCATGTTCAGTTGGATCCCAGAGCCGTTGGGCGTTGTAGTGCAAAGCTAAAAAAAAAGAAGATATTATTGGGCAGGGCCTATAAATAAGATATTTTGGTGAGATATTTCATAAAATCCTTAGCTTGCTAGTTAAGTCTCCTTTCTCCACACCAAAAGCTCCACCATCTCTCTACATTTTCTTGGGGCCCGAGCTTAGTTTTTTGCGATCGGAGAGCAGATCCTTGCTATCTACACCAAGCGCTTCGCGTTCATCCGAATGGAATCTCATTTTGACAAGCTTTTTTCGAGACGTGAAGTTTTTTACTCAACAAAGTAGGATGGTAGACTCTCATGTCTTAAAGGAGTGCTACGTGAAATCGTATGTGTTTTTACCATTTTAAAATGCATGAAAAGTTGATTTACGTTTCAAAAAGTTGGGTTTTATTCCTAAATCATTTTTAGTCGCTTTTCATTGAACAAAAGGGTATTTGAGGTGTTCTTTTCGGTGTTTTTTTGTAGATTTTGGCTTGTGTATGTCCGAGGGTGTCAAAAGGGAGTTTGGTTGCTTCGATTTTGGGGTTGAAAAGTTGTTCCCGTAGTTAGGGTTTCGTTTCCATCGTCGTCCAATCGACTGAGTCGACAGTGTGATGATCCAGTCGATTGGATTGGGGGATCCACTCGACCGAATTGTGCTTTGGGGGAATTTTCTACAATTTCAGTAGCCTTTTTTAGTCGATTGGATGGGGTGTTTAATCGACTGATGTCCTGTTGGGGTTGTTTTGTTGTTTTGGGAGGTTGTGTTGTGGCCTTAGGGGTTTGTTGTTGTTTAGTTATCGTCTTCAGGGATGACGTGATTTTATTAATCATGGTGTTTATACATCGTTATGTGTGTGACATGTGTGTGTGACGTGTTTGGGTCCGTAATTCCTTTTCTAAAAGGCGAGTTTTCGAAAAGATAGTGTATTGTGAAAACATTTGTGAAAATCGAGTTTTTTGAGGTTTGGAGCTAGCATTTGGGGTTTGGTTTCATTTTGTTGATTGTTGGTCTTCAAGGTTGGTGGATGATGAGTTATGTGGCATGTGATGTCGTTATGTGAAACGTAGTGTTTGTACATGATTTTGAGCATTAAAACTCTGGTTTTATTTATGCCTGTGTTTGCGTAGCTTGCTTGTGTTGCATAAGTTAACTCTGGTTAACAGTGCATTAAATGGGGCTACGATCCTTCGGTTAAAGCCTGAGAAGGTGGTTGTTCATGCTTGACTGAATGTTGACTCTGGTCGACGATGCATTAGATGAGGCTGCGGTCCTTCCGTTAAAGCCCGAGAAGATGCATTAGATGGGGCTGCGGTCCTTCGGTGAAAGCCCAAGAAGATGCATGTGTTGCGTATGAATCATCGTGGATTTGATAGAACTATTTTCGGGGCTCATGAAAGTCAATACTTATATGTGTTTCATGTGGGGCTCGTGAGAGCCGATACATACATGGATTGCATGTGAAACATTGTATTATATCTGTATATGTATATCAAACTATTTTGAGGCCCGTGTGAGTCGAAATATCCATATCTTTTCGCATCAGCATGTGTAGCTTTTATTACATGTTAGTCTAGTTTCTGCTAAATTTTGGCTCACGATGTGGGATTTGAAAATATTTTTCTGGTGCATACGGCCACGCAGGTCAATCTGGAGGAGCCGGAGGGACGGAAGATCTGTAGTCTTCCTTTTTGTTACTTTTTGAACCATGTAATGTTTTACATATTTTTGGTGTTGGAATCACGTATTGTAAGTCTGTTGGTAATTATATTTAATACATGTATGTTCTTTATCTTGAGAGTGAAACATCGGGTTGGGTGTTGTTTATGGGTGTTTTGGGTGGCCCAGAGTTTGGACCGTGACAACCACGCACACACTGACTATTCAGAAACGAACAAAACACGAAAAGCAAAGGCAAATCAGGAGCAAAACATAAAAATGAGACGAACGAACAGAACATAACAACAAAAATTCAACAACCCAAATGAAGATGATAAAATAAATCAATCATTCAACTCTTGTGGCACGTTGTGCGATAATCCAAAAAGATAATAGACATACGATTCCAGCACATGTTTTAATCTATCCAACAATCTTTGTTATCCTACACCTAAATTTAAGTTAAAAATTCAAACTTTTGGGATTTTCATTCCAAACTCAATCCATTCAAAACATAAAAGCAACTTATCCATCCATTTTTGACTGACAAAATTAAAAATCAAACAACTATTTTCAAATTAAAAAATCAAAACTTGTAATTTTTATTTTCGCGACAAGACAATCCGAATCAAAAGAATGCAAATTTTAAATTTCAAACCTAAATTTTTTTCCAAGTATACTCAATTTTAGGGCGTGATCTTCAGCTAAAACTATTCAGTTTTACATGCCCCTATACAATCAATCACTCAATACTTCATAGGTGTAGGGTCAACAAATTCAAATCTACTAAGTATGTTCAAACTAAGTTTGCCCAAGTTACTAACCTAAAGACATTCAACAAGTGTTCAATTCAATTTGATCTAATTTAACTCAACCTATCTATTTCACCAAGTTCCTAGCATTCAATAAGTTGAACAAAGTTACATGTAATTATTTCGAACATTCAACAAGTAAATAACATTAAAACAACTCAATACAAATTGGCCTAATTCATCAAAACCAAACAAAATTATAATAGTATGCAAATCCATAAGATCAACAAATTTTACAAAAATAATTCAAAAATAACTCCAATGAGTTCATGAAACTCAATTGATTCAACTCAATCCAACGACCCAATAACCAAGATTTAAACAAAAGATATGCATGAAGGAAAAGCAAAGAAACAAGTTTAACGTACCAAAAGGTTCGAGATTGAGAGTGAAACTCTCGCTCATAAAGGAGGATCTTGGGAACCACTCCATCGTCCAACGGGGTATACCTCTTCAACCCTGAAGTAATGAGATGATAAGGAAGGGGTAAATACGTGGCTGGGTCGAAATGGTCTGGCATACCCATTTCAACAGCTCCCTCTAGTAGGTGAGCAGTTGTCTCATCCAGGGCACCATCTCAGCCACAAGTAGCATAACCATCACTGTCATTTCCTCCACCTATGGTGCCACCTCTTACACCATCATCTCCACTACCTGTGGCGCCACCTCCATCACCGTGCACACCTCCACTACCATGCACACCCAAGCCTCCATCACTCAAACCACCACCACCACGTCCACCATTGATGTTACCACGACCCGTGCTGCCTCCAAATGCTACTATGAACAAGAAAAGAAGGAGAAGTAGTGTAAACATGACGAAAATCTGGAGAAGGATCAAGATAAAGTGTTGACAGAGTTGATGGAGAGTTGAGAACGAGAAGGAGAAAAGGAGAGAAGGAAATGTTTTGTATGAATGAAACTTTCAAAACACTCAGGGCAATAAACCATCTATAATCTCATGGCTATGAGGACCCTCTAGTTTAAATGAAATAGTCGTTGCATCCAAAAGAAGACTGCAACCTGCCCTTGTAATGGCTGCGAGGAATTTGAAACACTTACTCATGGTTGTGACATCCCAAATACACAGCCATTATAATGCTAAGATTTTTCTTTACGGCCGCGGTCTTCATAACCATACAGCCATAATGACTGTTGACTAGTTTTGAAATTTTGACCGATGCACTATCCATTTTTGAAAAAGTCCTTATTTTAGTCTCCTTCATCAAAATCCAAAATTTTTAGCCCCTTTTAAAGAAAGATAAATAATTTCTTAAACCCTCCCGTTCCTTCTCAATACCTAAAACTAACTCCTTCATCTTTTTCACAACTTAAAATTGATTCTCAGCACATTAGTCCTCTTCAAGACCTCAAATTGATTCCTCAGTCCTTTTTACAACCTAAAATCAATTCTCGACTTTGCAGTCCTCCTCATGACCTAAAACTGGTTCTTGATCTTCCTAGATTCATGCCATGATCCTAAACTAGTTCTTAGTAGTTTGTAGTATGAACTTATCTGTTTGCATCATGAACTTGTATGTATTGCATCATGATGTACTTATTTACATTATATGCATTGCTCCATAAACTACGCTTTGGTCTAATCCTTTGCAATAGGGTGCGTAGGCAACTCAATAAAAATTCAAGTACAACCATGCTTTCTCTGCATGTTTTTGTTAGCCTAAGACTGATGGCTTAGCCAAAGGGATTTTCTTTGAAACTTTGACACTCACCTACGCTATGAATTGTTGCATGTTCTGTTAAAAATTGGCAACTATAGACAACTTAATTTGACCAAGCCATATCTTAGGCTCATTTCGTTAATCTCTAATGATGAAAATATTTGGGATTACACTAAAGGATACTTCTAAGGGGTGCAAAAGCAAGAAATTGTGGAGGCAAACTGCCAAGATCATTGATTTGAATACGATTGTTCGATAAAAAAATATTAGACGAGCAATCACCGAAACAAGCTCTAGTTTAAAATTTTGTAATGTCGAATGATCAAAATAAAAGTTGTACTCCCAAAGTTAGATTCGAGATTATACCTTTCAAAATATGGTATAATGATTTCGGTTACTACAACAACCACAAGTTTGTAAACATCGAGTTGAAGCTCCAATCCAAGCCTTCTACTGTATTCTCGAATCTGAGTCACGAACATAGGGTGGGTTACGATCTATCATGATCTTGATCCTGCTAATGTAGCCTCTTAAAATTTACGTGGAAACCCTAATTCACAAAGTGTGGAATAAGGAATAGTGTTAGCATAACCGCATATATATAGGGCTATAGTAGGGACCTGTGGAATAAATATGACTTAAACTTTTAATGTAATTATAAAAACTCACCTACCCCTTAGACAATTTCATAAAAACATAAATTACAATTCTTACCACTAAAAAAATCGTAATTGCACTCTCAGTCACGTTCTCAAAATCGGTTATTTAAGCTCATGTTATTAAATACTTAACTAATCTCCCCAATTAAATTTAATTACTGACAATTTAATTTAATTAGCTTCTTAAAATTTCTTAAGTCCTTCTGCTTAACTTATTTGACAACTGGATAATTAAATCCACCTGTAGGATTTTTTCCAGTCAAAACTTATAAGCTTCCTTAAGGGGGTATCATCAATCCTGAACAATCAGGACGTGGATTCTCTCAATAATTAATATTCACCATATATTTAATACTACTATCCAACTCACCGGGAATATTAACCCATAAAATATCGCACCCTCTGATAAATCAAAACAACGAATATTAAAAATACGCAAATAATAATTATTTCGGGGTTGAGAGCATTAACACTTATAATAACTTTGGGGTATGAATTAATTTATACAGTCAGTATAAAATTAATTACCCCAATGTAGTCTTGTTCAATACACAAAGTATACTAGTACAGAGAGTCGGAACAATAGACGATGTTATTATCTGTTTCCCGTAACCAATACAGGCCTACTAAAACTCTATACTATAGCCATACTGATGGTTTATCCAATTCCATCAAAATTGTGAACTAAAACTTATATTCTGCAAGAACCTATAATCTGGTCTTCTTTGTGCAAGCCGTACTGTACACACCAAATTAAATACTGCACAAAATAAAGAGCATCCATGCATAACGTTAAATAAATGATATTACATACATTACTCATTAAGATTCTCATAAAATAGAAAAATAATTTTATTAAAGAATAAAATAAAATACTAAAACCAACAAAATTCATGATTTTTAGTATACAATCCTGACAATTTTTCATTTATACTAAAAAATGTGCTGCCATACATCTGACTCCCATACCCTCAATATGACTATCAAAAGTCTTAACCAGTAAACTCTTTGTAAAAGGATTTGCAATGTTGTCTCCTGATGCAATCTTAGTCACAGCAACATCACCTCTTTGTATAATTTTTCGTATCAGGTGATAGTTATGCTCAATGTGCTTTCCTTTCTTGTGGTCTCTTCGCTCATTCGAGTTTGCAACCGCTTTGCTATTCACATAATATAGTTTAATAGCTGACTAAACTAAAGGCACCACATCTAGATCCAGCAAGAAGTTCCTGAGCCAAATGATCTCCTTGGCTGCTTTAAAAGATGCCACATACTCGGCCTCCATGGTGGAACTAGCAATACAAGACTACTTGATACTCCTCCAACTTATAGCTCCATATCCCAAGGTAAATACATATCCTAAGGTAGACTTACAGGAATCTTTGTCTGACTGAAAGTTCGAGTCTATGTACCCCAAAGGTACTAGACTATCTGCTTGATAAACTAATATATAATCTTTAGTACTTTTTAGGTACTTGATTATATTCTTTACTGCAGTCCAATGCTCCTGCCTTAGATTAGACTGATATCTACTAACCATGCCAACGGTAAAGCAGATGTTAGGTCCAGTATAAAGCATAGCATACAATAGGCTTCTTACTATCGAAGTATAAGGAACTGCCTTCATCTTCTCTATCTTATTAGGTGTCTTAGGACACTGATCCTTGGATAGAGTGATTCCATACCTAAAAAGGAGAAACCCTTTTTCTGAAATCCTCCATGCTAAAACGAGCAAGAATGTCATCGATATACTTTGCTTGTGATAAGCCCAACATCTTTTATTTTCAATCTCAAAAAAGCTTGATCCCAAGAATGTGACTGACTTCTCCCAAGTCCTTTATATCTAACTGCCTAGATAACCATGCTTTTATTGAAGATATCACCTCTATATCGTTTTCGATGACCAAAATATCATCTACATAAAGTACTAGAAAGACCACCACGCTTTCGTCACACTTCTTGTACACACAGAACTCATCTGGAAATTGATTAAAATCATAAGACTTTATGGCTTGACCAAACCAAGTATTCCAGGACCTTAATGCCTACTTAAATCTATAAATGGATCTCTTAAGCCTGCACAACATGTGCTCCTGGCCCTTTGCTATGAAACTATCTGGTTGTATCATATAGATATACTCGTTAAGACTTCCGTTAATGAAAGCTAGCTTGACATTCATTTTCCAAATTTTGTAATCGAAATGAGCTGCAATGGATAAGAGAATCTGGATAGACTTAAGCATGGCTACCAGTGAAAAGGTTTTCTCATAATCAATCCATTATCTCTGAGTGAACCCTTTTTCAACAAGCCCAGCTTTGAAGGTTTCTACCTTCCCGTCTGCTCCTCTCTTCCTCTTATAGATCCACTTGCATTCGATGGGTTTTATCCCTTCAGGTGGTTCTACAAGTTTTTAGGCCTAATTAGAATACATGGATTCCATCTCTGAATTCATATCCTTTTTTCAAAAATTTGCATCTTTGTCCTGGAGTACATCATTATAGTTATAGGGTTTGGTATCCAGTTCTACCGAGATCCTATCAAAAGTCTCTCCCAAGAACATATACCGATCAGGTTGATGAACAATCCTCCCACTACGACGAGGCACTACCTACGTCTGTGTACTAGCAGTAACGCGCTGTGCAGAATCTGAACCCTGTGCACCATCATCCACATGAGCATCTGGCATGTTAATGGCAGCACCCTGATCTAGTTCATGATCTGCACCTGTCTCGATAATCCTCCCCCTACGACGAGGCATGTGATATCAGTAACTTATGATTCTCCTTTCGTTCTATTGGTATTTTTTCTCAATTCTTTTAGAATAATTTTACTTTCGGGCTTGTGGTCCATAAAATAATCCTCTTCTATGAATCGGGCATTGGTGATAACAATAACCTTCTGATCCTTAGAATTATAAAATAAATCACCCTTCATTCCCTTGGGATACCCGACAAAGAAACAAACTTTTGTCCTTGATTTTAACTTACCCGTATTTCCTTTCAGCACATGTGTTGGACACCCCCAAAATCTAAATATGTCTCAAACTAGACTTATGCCTGGTCCACAATTCTGTAGAAGTAAAAGGTATTGACTTAGATGGTACCTAGTTCAAAATATAAGCCGCTGTCTCTAATGCAAGTCCCCAAAATGAATCGGATAATTCTGAATAACTCATCATCAGTCTTACCATTTTCATAAGAGTCATATTCCTTCTTTCTGCTACACCATTCTAATGTAGAGTGCCCGGTGTAGTCAACTGGGATATAATCCCTTCTGATGACAAGTAGTCCCTAAACTCTCCAAAGAGGTACTCGCCACCACGGTCGGATCGTAGTGATTTAATACTTTTACTCAGATGTTTCTCCGCCTCCGCCTTGAATTCTTTCAATTTCTCAATGCATTCAGACTTAAGGTGCATTAGGTAAATGTATCCATATATCTTTAATAGTCATCAATGAAACTGACAAAGTACTCAAAGCCACCTCTAGCCCAGATAGTCAGAAGACCACACACATCAAAGTGAACTAGTTCCAACGGTTTATTAGCTCTATAGCCTTTGGTCGAAAGGGGCATCTTGGTCATCTTACCCTCTAAGCAGTACTCATACACTGGAAGTGCCTCCATTTCTAATGAACTCAAAGGTCTATCTTCTACCAGTCTATTTATCCTTTCTAGATTAGTATGATCCAAGCGTAAGTGACAAAAAAAAATGTTTGGTTCATTAAAGAAGAATCCTTTTTCTTATATGGTAAATTAGATGTGTTATTCAATTCAATTAGTTATAGTGTAGGAGAGATAGGAGATATAATATACAGATTATTCACCAATATACCAGAACAAATAAAATATTTTTTTTTCTTAATAACCACAGAGTCATTAAAATGAACAAAATACTTGTTCTTTACAAAATTAGAAATAGAAATTAAATTCCTTCTAATAGAAGGTACATAAAGACAATTATTTAAAATTAAAATTCTATCTCTATTAAAACTAAGAGTGACATATCCTACTGCAACTGTTGCCACCTTAGTATTATTGCCCATATGCAGGTAAATTTTTCCATCACTGAGCTGCCAAGTTTTTGGAACCCCTGCAAAAAAATTACAGATATGATTAGTGGCTCCCGTATCTACATACCAAGTACCGATAAATAATACTGTTAAACATATTTCAAGTACTAATGAACAGAAATTACTTTGCTTGTTCTTCTTACTGAGAAAAATTGGACACTATTTTTTTCCAATGTCCCAACTAGTTACAGTGATAGCACATGCCTCTCGACTTTTTCACACGAGCTTTTGGCCCCTTTGCTGCTTTTGGAACTGTGCCTCCTTATTTTTAAATCTTTTTCTTCTTGTCTTTCGGCTTAGAGAAAGAACCTTTTTCAGCCACATGCATACTACATGGCTTCCTAAGAACACCCTTGACTGCTTGAAGTTCTTTAAAAAGTTCTGCCAATAGAAAGTTGAGCTTATTCATGGAATAATTTAGGAAAAACTACTTAGAGCTATTAGGCAGTGACTGGCGTATGATATCGACTTGGGTTTTCCCGTCAATCTCAGTTCCTAGGATATCCAGTTCATTCGGAAGAATGATCATCTTCAGAACATGATCCCAAACGGGGGTGCCTTTAGCAATACTTGTATGCATCAGAGATTTCATGGCCACCTGCCTAGCAGCACGATTTTGATTTCCAAATATTTTTTTGAGATTCGTAATCATGTCATAGGCACTGGGCATAAACGGATGCTGATACTGCAATACATTTGACATAGAAGCCAAAAAGTAACAGCAAGCCATCTGATCAGCTTTCTGCCACTTCTGATAAGCCCAGATTTCCTGTTCAGTCGCTCCCTCATCAAGTACTGGTGAAAAAATCTCAAATAAAACAAACTAATAGTTCTCAGCAGTTAAGATAATATCGAAGTTTCTTTTTCAGTCTACATAGTTTGCCCCCATTAGTTTTTTTTTTTTTTTGAGGATGGTCGCGAGTTGATTGAAAGCTATTTTAATTCTAAGAATCATATAATTAAAAATCATTAATTATGACGAGAAAAAATCTTAAATTTTATTTTAAATTGGCTCCCTCTACCATTTAAACAAAAAATTCTTCAACAGCCTGGTACCCTATGACTAGTATGTTAGGGTTTGTATACTGAAAATCATGTTTTTAATATTTAATTTTATTTTTAATAAAATTAAATTTTCATTTTTATGAGAATCTTTATGAGCAATGTATGTGTATCACTTTTTAATATTATGCATGGATGTCCGATATTCTGTATAGTATTTAATCTGGTGTGTATAGTACGACTTCCACATAGAAGATCAGATTTTAGGTTCTTACAGAATATAAGTTTTATGTTTACAGTTTAGATGGAAATGGACATACCATCGGTACAACTGTAGCACAGAGTTTTAGTAGGCATGTCTTGGTTACGGGGAACAGGTAATAGCATTGTCTATTGTTCCGACTCTCTGTGCTAGTACACTTTGTGTGTATTGAATGGAACATTTGGAGTAATTAATTTTGTACTGACTACATAAATTAATTCACACCCCAAGGTTATTATGAATAGTGCTTATCCTCTTAATTCTAAAATAATTATTGATTTGTATATATTTAATATTCGTTGTTTTGATTCATTAGAGGGTGCGATCTTATATGGGTCTATATTCCTGGTGAATTGGATAGCAATATTATTTATATGGTAAATATTAATTATTGACGAAATTCACGTCCCGAAAGATCGGGATTGACGATACCCCTTTAAGGAAACTTATAAGTTTTGACCGGGTCAAACCCTAGAGGTAGATTTGATTATCCGACGGTCAAATAAGTTAAGCATAAGGGTTTAAGGAATATAAAGATATTAATTAAATTAAATTGTTAGTAATTAAATTTAATTGGCGAGTATCGAGAATCTTAAAGTGTGGAGAAATGGTAAACATTTAATAACAGGAGCTCAATACTAGATGGTATTGAGATTATGGGTCAGAATGCAATTATAGTTCTTTAGTGGTGTGAACTGTAATTTAGTGTTTTATGAAAATTACAGAAACTACTGCTAATTTTTCATAAATACAGAAACCGCTAATAGGTGTTTGTGTTCCACTGAAAGTCTTATTCATAATTACTCCTTAGGTCCCTGTTGTAACCCTATATATATGCGGGTAGGCTTAACCAGTTTGATAACATAACTTGTCTTTCAATACTAAAAATATCTAGATTCTGCTGGTACGAATTCTCGATAGTCCGTAGCCCACATTACGTTCGAGAATCGTGTAAGAAAATACAGTAGAAGATCTGGCAAGATTAAACTCAGAATCAAATCGTAGTTGAAGAATCGACCGGTAAAAATATATTCTTCTAAATTAACTTTGGTTGCACGTGTTTTATTTTTAATCGTTCGACGTCAAAAGTTTTATCTAGAGCCCGTTTCGCCATTTGTCCGTCTAGTTAATTTTTATCGAAAATCGTTTGTAAAAATAATGATCTTAGCAATTTTACATCCAACAATTGGTATCAGAGCCATTTTATTTTTTGTTTACGGTTATCGGGGCCAGGTAGTTTTAGAACTGTTGCTAACTTTGTTTGCAGGCGTTCTTATCCCGATTTTATGATCATCATTTATTTTTCATATTTGATGGAATGGTTTGAATGAATGATGATTAATTTTTTAACCACAAGGGTTGGTCGTAGTAGAATGATTGTGAACTCTACGGAAGCATAAGATCAATATAAAAATTATTATTTTTTGATTTCTAGTTCTTGTATTTTTTTTTATGTAATCGACAAAAAAAGAATGAAGAACAGTCGAAGAACAATGAACAGGATTAAAGCTGCTGCAATTTTAATTGCGCCAAACAGTTTTTTGGATAAAATAAAAAAAATTAAAAAAAAAAAAAAGAAGAACACACGGCGGCGGCACACTGATGCTTGGGATTTTTTATGATGATTCATGGCTGGATCTTGGGATTTTGGATTCATGGATGTGCATTGAATGAACACTATTTCCGTAAAAAGCCAAACGCAGCCTAAGGCTGCGGCGACTTTGAAGCAACAAGCAGTGATTTTCCAAAAATCAAGCAAACGGTGCCGTTTTTCGAAATAGTTTTGTGCAATTCCAAAGTAAATAGTGGCGCAATTCCAGCAGCAACTTTTTGAACATAGTAGCCGTTTTTCAAACACAGCAAAAGTTTTCCAACAGTGCAACGGTAACAGCGCGCAAAGCTTGGCAATGCGGTGCATGTGTGGTGGTGCTGGTGGCTCGGGGATATTTTGGCTCGATTTTTCTGATATACATTGTTCGAGAAGTATTGTATATGTATATCACTATAATCCTGTTGCAATCGAGATACAAGAAGCTGATACAGATTAAATCATTACAGCTTATCTTCAAAACAGGATAATAAAACTCTTTAGAGTTTCAGATGGATCATAAAACTATGATATATTTATTATATCTTGCATTTAATTTTTTATATATTAACTGCGTGAATAATAAATATTGGTTTTATTTATCTTGTTAATTTAATTAATTCAAAAATTTGGTTTAATTAAAATATTTTGTAATGAAAAATAAAATTAAAATTTTTTAATTAATTAATTTTAATTAAATGAAAAAAATTCAGATATTTTATTTTTTACAAAATATCACGTTTAAAGATAATTGTTTTTAAATTAGATATCTTAGAAAAACGTGAAAATTAATTCTGAATTTTGAATAAAAAAATATTTAATCAAAATAAATTATTATTTTTTAAAAAATGTGAAACGAAAAATAAAATAAATAAATACATTTGATCACTATCTTAACTGAAAAGTTAAAGAAAAAACTGTAAATTTATTAAATTTTATTTGTTACCCATTTAAATACGAAAAGATGGTTTGATAAATCAGAATATTTGGAATCGTGTACACGGAAAGCTGTTTGATTCTTTCAGATCGTGTGACTTTCGAAATTAATAAATTTATTTTAATTAAATGAATTTTTATAACCCTCAA
>JAUMHN010330949.1:0-17964 GCA_032360265.1 Heliamphora ciliata | reverse complement strand
TTTATTTAAAAATATTTGAATCTAATTATAAGAAACCAAACAGGTCCCTAAAAATAAACACATCACACAACACACTATTTAACACATACACACACTGTTCCAAACAAAACATACACGCACACGGTTTAAACATACACACACTGTTCCACTTTTTTTTAATTATTATATAAATTAGCTAGTTTATTAATCATATAGTAAAAAACTTATATTATTATATAATATAATAAATTTATATAATATAATAAATTTTAATAATTAAAAAAACAAAAAAAACCAAAAAAATGGGCTGGGCCATTTAGGCTCGCCCAAGGCCGGTCCAAAAGCCCGGGCCCGAGGCCCGAGCCCGTAGCCCGAGCCCGAGCCCGTAGCCCCTAGGGTCTGGGCCGACCCCCTGGCCAAAAAGCCCGGTCCGGCCCGTCCCGAAAAATCGACGGGAGCCTGCCGGGCTTGGCCTGCCCGGTCCACGGCCGGGTCGGGCCGGGCCCAAATTACACCCCTACCACCATATGATTGCATGACCTGTATTTCAACTTTACAGTCTATTTTCGATTGGATTTCGACTCACGGTGTGGAATTTTTGTTATAAAACATTTTTCAGGTGAGCACATGGAGTTGACCTAATCGCAGATGTGATGGAAGACTTGCTGTAGTTTTCCCGTTTGGAGACATGTACTCTTACATGTGATACTTGTAAAGGCTGATTTTGTACGCCTTTGGGCGATATACTTATTCTTGTATGAGAATGCATGTTTATCGTTTATGAGAGTTGAACTTGGAAAATCTTTTATCTAACTGTTGCATTTTGATTTCCAACTGTAAAACTTATTTTTATTAAATGGGTGTTTTGGTAGGTTTTTGCGTTACCCTGGTGTTTGGGGCGTGACATGGTGTGTGTATAATCTCTCTGTGTGTGTGTGTTTGTATAAGAATTGTTTGGCTTGTCTTATTTTATAAGTTTAAACTTGTTATAGAGGGCTTTAATTTAAGAAAAAAATTAAACTAAAAAGAGTTTTATGAAAGAAAATAAAATAATTTTATTCTTAAAATTAAAGTGGAATAAGAATATGTTTTTTTTTTAAATAAACAAAATTGAATGAGTATAAAAGACAAACTCCTGAAACAATTTGATTAATTGCTATATACCAAATTAATTGCAATTATACAATTTGACCGTTTGGTGTTCTAATGCATTTACATTTCGGCCGTTTCAGTTGTTTTATAAAATTGAATGAGAGTAAATAACTTTTCATTACCTAAGTAATTTCTAGAATTGGTTTTGGAGAAAAATATTTTATTTGTTTTTTTGAAACCAATTTTCTCAAGGAAAAATAATGTTTACCCATCTCTATTAATTTTATGGCGATTATACTTTGCAACTATTTTTATGTAATTATTGAGAGTTACAAAATTTATAAGGTCATTTTGTGTGGTTTAATATAGTATGTACAACAATTCCTTAGTTTTTCTTTTTAAATCAGTATTTTCGTATGTTGCTTTTTAGATCAAAAATTCGTGGAGAAGGACTAACTGACCAAGTTTTGAATTAAATTGGTGAGTTCTTAGATATTTTATTTTCTTGTCTTTTCTTCATATGTTATGAGATCTCGAATTGAAAATTAAGCCATGAATGTCTGTTATATTTTTCGGGCTTGTAAGTCTCTGAACACGAGTTTTGAATACATAATAAATGTATTGATAAAAGTTCAGAAGATCCCGACTCGGGGAACAGTAAAGATACCGAAAGGTCCCTACTTGGCGGGATAGGAAAATAATACCAAAAGGTCCCTACTCTGGGGGGACGGAAAAAGAATACTAAAGGTCCTTGCTACTCGGGAGGATAGGAAAATAACACCTAAAGGTCCCTACTCTGGGGAGACAGAAAAATAATACCAAATGTCCTTGCTACTCGGGAGGACAGAAAAATAACACCGAAAGGTCCCTACTCTGAGGGGACAGGAAAATAATACCAAATGTCCCTACTCGGGGGAACAGGACAACAATACCGAAAGGTTCCGACTCGGGGGCAGAAAAATACCGAGGGTTGGATGGAATAAGGATGAAAATTAGTATGATATTTGGTACAAATTAAAAAGGTTTTAACTATATATAAAGTTAAATTTAGATAATTCATGGCAAACTAGAAATCTTGATATCTTTGAATTCACACTAGCATGGCTAATGGATATTAACATTTTTCTGGTGACGCATGACGGAACAAAAGAAGTGGTACCCAAGAAAGAAATAATTACTTTGTTTATATTTTCATGTTTTCTATTTAATTCCGGTGATTTGCTTTTCTGTATTCAGCATATGGTTCTGTATTTAGCATTTGGATATATGTTGTAATAATATGGATTTTATTTCACTATTAGTAAGCTCTGAGATTTTCTTTTGAAATGAGATTCTGGAAAAGTTTAATTAACTTGTCTTCTCTTTTCAAAAAAAAAAAAAAGACAAAAAAGTATTGTCGGCAATTTACAAAATGAAATGGAAGGTAAAGAAAATAGAGGCTTTTGGTGAGTTTTTACTCATTGGGCGGTCACGAACGCCATATTTAAAAATAGGTCATGACAAATTGAGGAAACAAAAGAAGCAAAAAAAGCTCTTGAGCAAGAGAAGGAACAAGCCAAAGAAAAGGCTCAACCAACTTCATCTTCTTTGGTTACAAGAATCAAGATGAAAGAAATGATAGACAAAAAGCTTCCTGAATTCTAGTATCAATCTAAAAGGGGAAGGAAGAAAAATACAAAGAAAAATGGTGACCAACAACTAGTCCAAATCTAACGACCAGTCCAACAACTAAATCTAGATTCAGTCCAAGCCCAACAACCCAATCCAGACCCAGTCCAACCCCAACAAACCAATCTAGAATAGGTCCAAGCCTAAGACCCGAATCCTGTCCCATTTCAGGTTGAAGAACATGTTCCTCCACAAAAGTTGTTAAAGTAGAAAAAAAAACAAAAAATGCTTAACTTTCCAAAGAGTTTTCTTGTCACGTTGCTGCTAACTAAAGAGGATAAACAAAAGATGAGCCTAATTTATGTAAAGGAAGGAGGATTTGAGTATGTAAAAAGTAACTAACAATCTAAGCTATATGTAACATATAAATTTGATACTAAATTATAGTGTTATGTGACATTGCAGGCCTAAGTGTGGGATTTTGATGAGGATTACGGTGGAATCACCCTTGACGAAAGCGTAAAAATGACCAAGGAAGCAAATTGCTCAAATAATGTAAGTTTCTAACCTTTGTAACAAATAAATTTATCTGGTAATTGTTAACTTATCAATCGTGCTTAAATATTAAGACAAATAAATTTATTTGTCCTAACATAACCACAAGCAATTCGCATATTCTTAACATGTAAATTTATTTGTTAAAATAAGTATAAGTGATGAAAACAAAGGAACTCATTAACAGATAAATTTATCTGTTACGTAATACAAAAACATAATTAAATAACAAATAAATTTATCTGGTACATTATATGAAAGCACAAGTCAATAACATATAAAATTATCTGTTAAAGCAAGCATAAGTGTTGAAGACAAAAGAACTCGTTAACAGATGAATTTATTTGTTAATACTTTTTTTTACATTGCATAAACAACGTACATTCTATGTACAGGTTATTGATGGATACTCCTATATCCTAACCAAGGAGCAAGAAAGAAGTGGAAGAGTGGAAAACAAATGCCTAATCTTCATATGTTTAGTCTGGGTAAACAAAGTATTTACATAATTATCATGACATAACAAATAATTACTTGCAATAATACTAATTTTATCATTTCGATTCAATAGTCGTTGATCAAGTGGAAAGAAAACACTATTAGAGCCCATAAGATTGACAAGTACCTTTCAACAGTTGATGACCAATACAAGTATCTTGTTATCTCTTCTATTATTATAAGCTCATGTCATTAACTGATAAATTTATCTGTAAAATAGTAATAAACATTTATCATTAACAGATAAATTTATATGTCAAATAGTAATAAATATATGTCATTAATGGATAAATTTATCTATTCTAGTAATCAAACTATGACAGTATAGGATTAGATAAATTTATCTGTCCCACAGTAACAGATAAATTTATTTATTCAGTTTAAAGGGTGCTACATGCAGTTATATGCTTTTTCACCGGTTGAAATACTTTATATATCATGTTTTATGTATAAACCTTGTTTATTCAGATAAAAAACATGTTTTTCGCTTTTCTTGATTTATTACATGATATGGACTTGTGGATGTCCGTGGTTTTAAAAAGGAGATTTGAAAACGAGGTGATTTGTGAAAATCTTGAAAAGGGTATTTTTGGAGATTTGCAGCTAACTCTTGGAGTTGAGCTTAGATTTTTGATGTATCATTAAAATGTGAAATCATTATATGATTATTAGATCGATATAATGATATGTATGTAAATAATCAGTACATGGCTGTGTGCGTACTCTTATCTGTTGAATTATACAGAAGTTTGCATATTGGGGAATGTGATTGTTTTACGGTGAAAGATCGCTAAGATTGCATATTTGGGCATAAGATTGTCCTGTGGTGAAAGATCGCTAAGATTGCATATTGGGGCATGTGACTATCCTGCGGTGAAAGACCGTGAAGATTCTGATGATTGGGTTGGTATTATCCCACGGTGAAAACCGTAAAAGAGTACGACATGCATATGACCTTGTTGTATATGCTATTGTATTGTTGGGCGTTGATAGATGTCTGGGGTTTTATGTTTTAAAAAAAGGGGTTTAAACCATTTGAGGCTCATGTGATTCAGTCAATGTTACTATATGATTGCATATCCTACTTTACTGCATCATAAGTCTATTTGTATTGGTTTTTCGGCTCACGTAGTGGGATTTGTTATGTCATGCCCCAAACTCGAGGGTTACATGAAAATCCACCAAAACACCATTTATGAAAATATCTTTAGTTGGAAAACCATCAACTCAAAAATATAGTATTTGGATAAAAGAGTACCCAAGGTTCATCTCTCGTAAACAGTAAACATACAATTCCATGCATGCATACGTATATCGCCTCAAGGCATACAAAAATCACATTTAGAAACAGGCAACGCATGTAAAACTATATGTCTCAAAACGAAGGAAAACTACAGCAAGTTTTCCGCCACCACGGGCATCTTGGTCAACTTCTCATGTTCACCTATACCTGAAAAAGGATTGCACAAAATCACACACCATGAGCCGAAACCCAATAGAAAAGGCTATAAAGCCATAAAGCATGATATGTAATTATAGTACAAGCTGACTCACTCATAGGAGCCAAAAAGGTTTTCCATCCTGAAAATCCCAAGTTTACCATCAGACTAACACGAGTCTCAAAAAAACAGTTTCATTTCATAAAACCCCACGTTTTCATCCTTAAAACCATGTATAAAACCATGTATTGCCAATAGTGCAAATAACGTGCCACAGTTAAGGAAAAACAGTAGTAAAATAGTATTCTCCACTCGGGCCACCCAGCTGAGGAAAATAAGATAAAATGAATCCTATGTACCAACTCTGCCACACACATGGACAAAGGTAACAACTATAGACTCTTATCCATTACTCTAAAATCGCTCAGGGCCTGCTAAGTAATGACAAGTTCTATACGGAGTCACAACAATGTAACCACTTAGTTTAGGCCCCGAAACCCAGGGGTACTAAGCACCCACCACCTCGTTTACGGGGATTAACCCGAAGGACCGAAGGTACCTACTCTGTGCACATTTCTGGACTTCCAGCGATGAGAAATAGGAGCTCAACTCAACGCACCCACTGTCACGGTACATCTATATAAATCATTTAAAAACCAGTACGTAGCTTAACTATGAAAATATTTCAAAATATTCAATCGTTTCCATCAAAACGTTTAAAAGCTGAGACTCAACCCCGAGAGTTAGCTCCAAACCTCCAAAACACGTTTTTTCTCACGATTTTCATAATCCTTTGGTTTCAAAACCACCTTTTTGAAAACCATGAACATCTACTAGTCATATCATGAAATAAACTAAGAAAAGCACAAAACATGCTTTTTACCTAAACAAACAAGGTTTAAACATAAAATATGACATTTGGCAAAAAATAGATGAAAACGGTTAAGAAAGTTTGACATACCCTCACTATTTTGATCATTACTTTTTCTACAAAAAGAATTTTATTGTGAGATTAGTGTCATTGGAAAGACAACTTCCGGGGCTTCAGTTGGAGTATAAAAGTGACCCAATTCTGAGTTCGGATGAGGGATATATGATCAAAAGAAAATGGCCTTGCGCAGCTAGTCCGCTCGAGCGAACATCGGGCGCTTGAGCGAGCAGGCACTCGAGAAAAATCCAGATTTTTTCTATTTTGAGTTCCAAGCCCTAAAACCCAATCTCTTCACCATTATACTTCAAATTTCCATTTCCAAACCTAAATCGAAGCCTCCAAACTCCCTTTTTTTACACCTTCAGAAATATACAAGCCTAAAACTACCGTAGAACCTCGAAAGAAACATTCAAAACCCAATTCTATCCAACCGAAATCAACAAAAAATGGTTTTTAAACCAAAACCCGATTTAACAAAACATAAATTGGTTTTTCATGCCTTTTTAACTTGTGAAAAAGCATTTAATTGCATGTAGCACCTTTTAAAAATAACATAGTCTAGGATCCTATCTTGTTGAGTCGAAACTCGAAGCCTCGAAAATTGAACCTGTCGGAATGAGAATCTGTCCAGATGGATGCAAAGCCAATAACGTGGATAGCGAGAATCCATAAGTTGATCGTAAAAAACCAGGCACGGGCACCACAAAAATGTAGAGAGAAGGCAAAGAGTTTGGAAGAAATAAAATTTTTTCCGTACGAAACAAGGACTGGAATATTAATAGGCACACGAAAAACACCAATCTAGTCGACTGAATTGCTCCATTCAGTCGACTGAAGGAGTTCTGAATCTATAAAACACCTCTGTTGACATAACTCAGTCGACTCGATGTCTCAATCCAGTCGACTGAACTCACATTCTGTCGACCTAGTCGACTAGGGAAACCCGTCCAGTTGACTGGACTGCTGGGAACAAAACTGGTTCTACAAGCCTTAGTTTTACAGCCCAAATGTCGCGCCCCGACCCTGGGGACCCGTGAACCAACCCCAAATCGACCCGTATCAAAAGTTATTAATTAAAACTCTCGTTTCATTATAGGTTTGAACTCAAAACTCATTTGGAAATATAGGTTTTCTTTGAGCAACTACATTCTCACACATATAAAATTACAACAACTACTTTGGTTTTTCAAGAGTTCATTCATGATAGCAATACCATTACAATCATCCACTCAAATTTACATCCAAACATAATACACAATACAAAGAAATATTAGATCTTTCTTCTAGCTTCTAGCTTTTTCCCACAATGCAACCTTTGCCCTGGTATTGCCCCTGGTCCTTGAAAACCTGAAATGGTTTACATATATACATGAGCCGAAGCTCGTAGGATATAGATTAACTCAGATGTAATGCATGATTTGTGAAGTGTGATGGGTGCAATTGAAGAAAAATACAAATTTTTAACAAAATTCTATCTAGATAAAAGCGTAGCCCACCATGAGGATATTAAGGATCCGCTGTCTAATAATTGAAAATCGAGCCCCGGGCCCCCGAGAAATTAGAGAGAAGGCAGAGAGAAAAAGGTGTAGAGAAAGAGATAGGCTTGAAAAAGATATTTTTGTGGGTTTTATAGATTTTTACGCCAGGTCTCCACCGCTCGAGCGCCCAAGAACCCGTCGAGCGGACCCCTACCGACATATATCTCTGCCACACCACCGCTTGAGCAGTCACCTCACTGACCCACTCCTTGCCACCAGCCTGCTCGAGCGCGCACCCACCGCTCGAGCGATCAACATTGGGAAAAACCCAAACAAAGAAATGAAACCACAACCCTGCATGCATAACACGTACACATAAACATGTTGTTCTAAACAACGAGCAAAGCGGTAAACAACACATGAGATATACATATGAGAATAAAAAGGAACCGGGTTTCACATGTTAAAACATTTTTCAGGTGTTGATGATCATGTGGAGTTGATCTAGAGGTGCAATGGTGGTGGAAGACTTTTATAATTTTTCTTTTGTTGTAGAAACATGTATTCCCTACATATGTTGCTTGTTTATGAAGGAATGTTTTGTACGCCTTGAGGTGAGATATATTATGTATGTGTGTTATCAGGGAGATGAACCTTGAGTACTCTTTTAATTATAAAAGCTGTATTATTTTTGGATAATTATTTTACCAGTAAAACCCTATCTTTAAAAAAAAATGGTAGTTTGGTGGGTTTTTCACGTGACCCTGATTTTCGGGCATGACAAAATTTATCTATTAAATTATACAGAAGTACAAATAAATAATAGATAAATTTATCTGTACTATTATAATTAAGCACGAGTTTATAAAAGATAAATTTATCTGTTCTAATATAGGCACAACCAAGACATATGTTATCAACAGATAAATTTATCTGTTAAAGCAAGCATAAGTGATGAAGACAAAGAACTCGTTAATAGATAAATTTATCTGTTAGTTTATACAAAAGTACAAGTTAATAACAGATAAATTTATCTGCACTATTATAATCAAAACAAGTAAGGGTTATATAATCAACAGATAAATTTATTTGTTAGATTATACAGAAGCATAAGGAACTCGTTAACAGATAAATTTATCTATCTCATTAATCAACTAAGCACAAGTCATTAACACAAAAAATTATCTTTTTTTAAATTGAAAATCAAGTATTACAGCTTTTTCTTACATACAAACTAAAAATCAAATGAAAAAAAATTAAGCTTCAAATTGGCTCCTTATAAGTCTTCCGCTTGTGCTTTCTCAATTTCTCTCACCTTCCACATCTTACTTGCCTAATACTTCCACCTCTTGAACAAATCCTCTGAATTCTTGGTCTACCAGCTGGCCTCCTAGTCAAATGAGGCAGAATACCAACAGATTCTTTTTCAAAATCAATAATGTCAGCTGTTGAGATTGGGAATATACATTCGTTATATAATAACTGAAAAGCTTTTACAGTAAACAACGGGTCAATAAATAAAACAATATATTTTCCACTCTTTTGAATAGCCGTCACAGCATGGGGACATGGAAACCCATTCACCTGCCACTGAGAATAACTACAAGTCCTCTGATTAATGTCAACCACCCCCTAAGAAAAGGAATGAACCTCAAACACAGATGAGCTAGAAGAACTAATTGTTCAAGTCCTACTCTTATTAAATACAACATCCAATTTCTTATATATGTCAGGACAAATGATGGATTTCCACTCATTTGAAGTCTCTCCCCTATCACACATTTGTCTCATAATTTGAATCCTTATTTTATCAACTAATTTTGTAATTGGCAAGTGACGAGCATCACTAATCCAATTATTAAAAGATTCTGAAGCATTCAAACACATCTCACCAGAACGATTATCCCTAAAAAATGCATTTCTCCAATTCTTAAACGAAAAATTGAAAATAAATTCATGAGCTTTATTACCACCCTCTTCTAAAAAATCTTTCAGCTTCTCCTGAAAGTCTTGAACTGAAGGAGCATATGCATAATCTGAAAACAAATTCACCATACATTTTTAAAATGAATTACACAAACGCTATGAATATCTATCCCTCAAATTCGCTTTCAAATGCTGCAAACATTATGCATGATATCCATTACTAAACAACCTTGGAACATGCTGAACTAGTGTAGCATGGCGATCACTTATAAACGTAATTGAACAACCACATAAAATCTCAGACAATATGCTTAAAAACCAAATCCAATTATCTTCATTCTCGACATCAAGCATCGCAAATGCCAAAGGAAACAAACTTACAACAACAACAAAAAGCATACATAAGTATTGAATAAAACATGCTTAACAGATAAATTTACCTGTATTGTTGAAAGTATGTTTTAAGTGCACATATACATTTATCTTTACCATTTAAAGCACATATAAACAATATAGATAAATTTATCTATATCATCTAAAACAGGTAAAAATAGTATAGATAAATTTATCTATCTTATTTAAAAAATGCATAAAGCTTTGTGCATGAACAGATAAATTTATCTGCCCACTATAACAAATACAACATTGTGAATAGATAAATTTATTTGTTTTACTATAACCAACACAGATAAATTTATTTATCCCACTATGTGCATTCCTACTCAACAGATAAATTTATCTGTCCACTATAACAAACATAACATCGTGAATAGATAAATTTATCTGTCTTACTATAACAAATATAGATAAATTTATCTGTCCCACTATAAATGTAACTATTTGACAGATAACTTTATCTGTCCCACTATAACAAGCACAACGTTCTGGTAAATAAATTTATTTGTTTCACTATAATATGAACAACTCATTAACAGATAAATTTATCTGTTCTGTTAAAGTAATTTCTTCATCAAGTCAAAGTGCACAGATGAAAAATAGTCTAGACCTTAATTAGCATCCTTCCATGTAGTAGCAAGCAGGTAACTTTTATATCTCTCTTTTAAAAATGTCCCGTCAAAAGACAGCAAAGGCCGACAGTGATTGAAACCATTGATACAAGCACCAAATGCTACAAACAATCTTTTGAACCGTTTATTAAACTCATCACACTCAATCTTAACCACACTTCCAAGGTTTGAGCTCAATACTGCCTCAACATACTAACGGAGCTAATTAAATGACAATAAATAATCCCCATATAACTGAATTATTGCCCTTTCAACACCCAACCAAGTATGATGATAAGATATTGTTAGACCATAATGTTGTGTAAAAAATCCAACAACATCAATAGGATTCATTAATGGCTTATCACAAACCTGGTCAATAATTGCACTTGCAACCAACGAAATGTTCCACCACGACTATGCTCATCATCCAAACTCCTAATATAAAAGAATTCATTCTATGTGACTCTAACCCGTTTTCTTTTTCAGCATTTTTCGACGCGTTGTTTATCATTTTCATTACGGCATGTTTATGTGCATTTTTTGCATGTTCGAGTTTAGAAATGCATGTTGGGTTAGTCCTCGGGGCCGTTGGGCGTTGTGGTGTGAAGTTCAAAAAAAGAAAAAAAAAAGATATTTTGGAGCAGGGATTTTAAAAAAAAGAAGATATTTTGGTGAGATATTTTGAAAAAGATATTTTGGTGAGATATTTTGAAAAAAAGAAGATATTTTCGGGTGCCTATAAATATCAATCCATTAGATATTTATGGAGATATTTTAGAAAACTTGCAAGCTAAGTTTTCTTTTTTCTTTCCAACAGAAGCTCTACCTTCTCTTTAACTTCTCGGGTGCCCGGGGTTCTATTTTTGATGATCCTACAGCATATCTTTAGTATTCTCGTGGTGGGCTACGCATGCATCTTGATGAAATTTTATTTCGATGAAGTTCAATTTTGCACGTAGATCGACGCATTGAGTTTTTCAATCATCGAGGTAGGATCCTAGACTCTCATGTCATATAAGGGTGCTATGTGTAATCGTGTGCATTTTTACGGTTTAAAAATCCATTAAAAACTGTTTATGTTTTGAAAAGTTGGGTTTTCGAGTTAAAATCATTTTCAATTGGATGAAATCGGGTTGTGAGTGTTTCTTTCGAGATTTTGTGGTAGGATTGGGCTTGTGTATATCTGAGGGCATCGGAAGGGAGTTTGATAGCTTCGATTTCGGGTTCGAGAAGGCTGTTTCAGTAGCTTAGAATCATATTTTGCCATGGGTCAGTTGATTGAAATGGGTGGTTCAGTCGACTGAACTGGGTGGTTCAGTCGACTGAATCGTGTGTTTGGGGTTTCAGTCGACTGGGTTGAGGCGTCTAGTCGACTGACCTAGGTTTATGCTTTTTCAGTAGGTTTTCAGTCGGCTGAACTTGGGAGTTCAGTCGACTGAGTTGGTCCTGTTATGGGTTTTTAGTTTCTAGTTGCCTTTCAGTTGACTAGATGAGGGTACCCAGTCGACTGATGTCTTGTGTAGGCGTTTTGGTGTTTTGTTCGTTGTGTTGTGGCTTTTTGGTCAATTGGATTATGGGGTTCGATCGACTGGCTCTCCTCTTGTGGCTTTTTAATCGATGGAATTATGGGGTTCTGTCAATTGGATCCATGAAGAGGAGTGATGGTCGTTTCTTGTTTTGGATGGTCGTGGTGGGGCCGTGGTGTTTATTTGTGTTTTGTGGTCATCCTCAGGAGTGACGTGGGGTAGTTTAATGTGGTGTCGGTGCACGGTTGGGCATGTGGAGTTGGTGCTCTTTTGTGTGTGTGATGTTGACATCGTTGGGTGTGGGGCATGTTTGGACCCGCGGTTCTTTTCTAAAAAGGGGATTTTGGGAAAAAATGGTATTTTGTGAGAATGTTTGTGAAATTGGGGTTTTGAGGGTTTGGTGTTGACCTTCCGGTAGGTCTTGTTCTGTGAGTTATTGGTTGTGTCGAGTGTGTGGCATCGGATATCGTGAGGGGTTATGTGGCGTGTGGCGCCATTATGTGAAGTTTATATGTGGCTTTGTACATATTAACTCTAGTTTTATTTATGTACGAATTTCATGTGGTACATGTTACGTGGGGTGCTAGTGTGGCGTGAGTCGCGTGTGTAGCATGTGACGCGTTCTTATGCATTAAAACCACCTTGGTTTATTTATGCATATGTGTATGGAATGCGATAGATGGGCATGTGGTTCTGTGAATGTAAACTCAAGTTAACAAAGCATTAGTTGGGGCTGTGGTCCCTCGGTGAAAGTCTGAGAAGGTGCATGAGGTGGGGCTGCGATCCCTCGGTGAAAGTCTGAGAAGGTGTATTAGCATGTTTAGCTTTTATTTTGTCTAGTATCTGCTGAGCTCTAGCTCATGGTGTTGGATTTAAAATATTTTTCAGGTACTAGTCACGCAGGTTAATCTAGAGGAGCAGGTTGGGGTGGAAGATCTGTAGTCTTCCTTTTTGTTTCTTTTGGACCATGTTTGTTTACATATTTTAGGCGTTGGAGCCTTATGTATTGTAAGCCGGTTGGTGATTATATATAATGCATGTATGTTTCTATATGAATGTGAATATCAGACTAGATGTTTGTATGGTTGTTTGTGGGTTCTTGACGTGACCCGTAGTTTGGGGTGTGACAGAATGGTATCAGGGCTCTAGGTACGAATATGTAAGAGCCGTGGGAAGAGGGTGTATCATCATGTGAGGTTGATTACGTGTGCTTGACTGCATGTGTTTAGTTGTTTTGATAGAACGAGCATGATAGTGTGTGGAGTGTGTGAATGTGTTGTATATGTGAGCATGAGGGTTGAACTTTAGGATTGATTAGTCTTGCCTTTAGGTGTTTGGATTAACAAACTTGGGAGCCAGGTTAGAAACACGTTTAGCTAACGTGATTTCTAGCAGAAAATCTGAGTAGGCTATTCAAATGGACACGTCACTCTTGTTGTATTTCTTGGTATATGGGGTTTGTTTCGCATGAACCTAGACGTGATGTCTGTGCGGAGAGGGTGAGGTTGTGTTCGAGATTGTGGTCATGGGTTTGGAGTTGGTGGTGGACTCCGTGGGTGGTGTGCTGTGTTGAGGTAGTGGTTGGTGAAGATGTGAGGTTGGGACGAGTTGTAGATCCCGTGTTTTTGACATAGATAGCTGTTGGTTAGACTATATGGCCTTGTTTGACTGTATCTTAGGAATAGTTTGGCTGACCATCTCTCGTGCTTGTGCCGATTTCGATCGATGGAGTCATTTTCTTTTGACCTTGTGCTGAATTTCAGGGATGAAATTCCTTTAAGGGGGTAGAGTTGTGAGACTCTGACCCATTTTCTTTTTCGACGTTTTAGATGCGTTGTTTATCGTTTTTGTTATGGCATGTTTATGTGCGTTTTATGCATGTTCAGGTTTAGAAATGCATGTTGGGTTAGTCCTCGGGGCCGTTGGGTGTTGTGGTGTGAAGTTCAAGAAAAGAAAAAAGAAAAAATTTTGGAGCAGGGCTTTTTTTTTTTTTAAAAAAAAGATATTTTGGTGAGATATTTTGAAAAAAAGAATATATTTTCGGGTGACTATAAATATCTAGCCTTTAGATATTTATGGATATATTTTGGAAAACTTGCAAGCTAAGTTTCTTTTTTTCTTTCCAACGGAAGCTCTGCCCTCTCTCTAACTTCTAGGGTGCCCGGGGCTTGATTTTTGACGATCCAACAGATCCTCGCGGTGGGCTACGCATTCATCTAGACGAAATTTCATTTCGATGAAGTTTGATTTTGCACATAGATCGAGGCGTTGAGTTTTTCACTTATCGAGATAGGATTCTAGACTCTCATGTCTTATAAGGGTGTAACGTGTAATCGTACGCGCTTTTACCGTCTAAAAATGTATGAAAAACTGTTTATGTTTTGAAAAGTCAGGTTTTTGGTTTAAAATCATTTTTGATTGGATGAAATCGGGTTGTGAGTGTTTCTTTTGAGGTTTTGTGGTAGTCTTGGACTTGTGTATGTCTGAGGGCATTGGAGGGGAGTTTGGTAGCTTCGATTTTGGGTTCGAGAAGGTTGTTCCAATTGCTTAGAATTGTTTTCCGCCGTGGGTCAGTCGACTGAACTGGGTGGTTCAGTCGACTGGATTGTGTGTTTGGAGATTCAGTTGACAGGGTTGAGGCGTCCAGTCGACTGACCTGGGTTTATGCTTTTCCAGTAGGTTTTTAGTGGACTGGACTTGGGAGTTCCGTCGACTGAGTTGGTCCTATTATGGGTTTTTAGTTTCTAGTTGCCTTTTAGTTAATTGGATGGGGGTGCCCAGTCGACTGATGTCTTGTGTGGGCGTTTTGGTGTTTTGTTCGTTGTGTTGTGGCTTTTCGGTCAATTGGATTATGGGGTTCAATCGACTGGCTCTCCTTTTGTGGCTTTTCAATCGATGAAATTATGGGGTTCTGTCAATTGGATCCATGAAGAGGGGCAATGGTCGTTTCTTATTTTGGATGGTTGTGGTGGGGTCGTGGTGTTTATTTGTGTTTTGTGGTCGTCCTCGGGAGTGACGTGGGTTAGTTTTGTGTGGTGTCGGAGCACGGTTGGGCATGTGGAGTTGGTGCTCTTTTGTGTGCATGATGTTGTACATCGTTGGGTGTGGGACATGTTTGGACCCGCAATTTTTTTCTAAAAAGAGGGTTTTAGGAAAAAATGTTGTTTTGTGAGAACGTTTGTGAAATTGGGGTTTTGAGGGTTTGGTGTTGACCTTCGGGTAGGTTTTGTTCTGTGAGTTGTGTGTTGTATCGAGTGTGTGGCATCGGATGTCGTGACAGGTTATGTGGCGCCGTTATGTGAAGTTTATTCGTGGCTTTGTACATTTTAACTCTAGTTTTATTTATGTACGGATTTCATGTGATACGTGTTACATGGGTTGCAGGTGTGACGTGAGTCGCGCGTGTAGCATGTGACGTTATCTTATGCATTAAAACCCTGGTTTATTTATACATATGTGTATGGAATGCGATAGATGGGCATGTGGTTCTGTGAATGTTAACTCTGGTCAACAAGGCATTAGCTGGAGCTACGGTCTCTCGGTGAAAGTCCGAGAAGGAGCATGAGGTGGGGGCGCGGTCCCTCGGTGAAAGCCCGATAAGGTACATGGATTGCATGTGAAGTATTGTGGGATGGATAAAATCAATTTCAAACTATTTTTAAGACTCGTGTGAGTCGTAATATAAAATCGTTTTTTTCAAACCGTTTTCGAGACTCCTGTGAGTCAAAAATGGTTCTTATCATTGCATCCCGTTTGTTTGTGAAAACTGTTTTAAGGCTTGAAAGAGAGCCAAAAATCGCACATTACTTTCCTAGCATGTTTAGCTTTTATTTCATGCTTGCTTAGTTTCTGCTGAGCTTTAGCTCATGGTGTAGGATTTAAAATATTTTTTAGGTACCGGTTACGCAGGTTAATCTGGAGGAGCCGGTTGGGGTGGAAGATCTGTAGTCTTCCTTTTTGTTTCTTTTGGACCATGTTTGTTTACATGTTTTTGGAGTTGGAGCCTTATGTATTGTAAGCCGGTTGGCGATTATATACAATGCATATAGGTTTCTATATGGGAGTGAACATCAGGCTGGGTGTTTGTATGATAGTTTGTGGGTGTTTGACGTGACCCAGAGTTTGGGGTGTGTCAAAATGGTATTAGGGTTCTGGGTTTGAATACATAAGAGCCGTGGGAAGAGGATGCATCATCGTGTGAGATTGATTGCGTGTGCTTGACTGTATGTGTTTAGATGTTTTGATAGAACGAGCATGATAGTGTGTGGAGTGTGTGAATGTTTTATATGTGTGAGCATAGGGGTTGAACTTTAGGATTGATTAATCTTGCCTTTGGGCATTTAGATTAACAAACTTGGGAGCCAGGTTAGAAACGTGTTTAGCTGACGTGATTTCTAGTAGGAAATCTGAGAAGGTTATCCAAATGGACACGTCACTCTTGTTGATTTTCCTCGGTATATGGGGTTTGTTTCGCATAAACTGTTAGCATGCTTATGTGCTTAGTGTTTATGTTCATGTGATGTGATGCATCTTATTTTATGTGTTTCTTTCATATAGACGTGATGTCTGTGCTGTGAGACCCTGACCAGTTTTCTTTTTCGGCATTTTTCGACCCGCGTTTCGTGTTTATGTGATTGCATGTTCAAATGCGTTTTGATGCATGATCGGGGTTAGATATGCATGCGGGGTTGGTTCCCGGGGCCGTGGGATGTTACGGTGCGAATTTTCAAAAATTTAAAAAAAAAGATATTTTGGAGGTATATAAATATCTAGAGTTAGATATTTTTCAAAAGATATTTTCAAAACTTTTCCAGTAAGTTTTTTTTTCTCTGCCTTCTCTCTAAGTTCTCGGGGGCTCGGGGGTCGATTTTCAACGATCCAATAGCGGATCCTTGCTTTTGGCACGGTGGACTACGCATTCATTCAGACGGAATTTCATTCTGGTGAAGCTCGATTTTGCACGTGGTTCGAGGCATCAAGTTTTTAACTCACCGAGGTAGGATCCTAGACTCTCATGTCCTATAAGGGTGCTACGTGTAATCGTGGGTGTTTGTAACGGTTAGATTGCTGTAGATCTGATTTTGTATCAAGTTGGGTTTTGGGTTTAAAAACCAATTTTTGGTGATTTCGGTGGATGAAATTGGGTGTCGGGTGTTTCTTTTGAGGTCTTGGTGTTAGGCTTGGGTGTGTGTATGTTCGAGGGTGTTGGATGGGAGTTTGGAGTCTTCGAATTGGGGTTTGGAGGTTGAAACCCGTATCTCGAAACCAGTTTCTGCTTGAGTTCAGTCGACTGGACTGCGGGGTCAGTCGACTGGATCATGGTTTTGTGGGTACAGTCAACTGAACCCATGGGGTCAGTCGACTGAACTGTGTGTTTGGCATTTTTAGGCTTTTTTAGTATGTTTTTCGGTTGACTGGGGGTTGGGTCCAGTCGACTGAAGTTCTGGGCTGTGTGTTGGTGGTTTTGTGGTTAGGTTTTGTTTTCCAAAGGGGTTACAATGGTTCTTGATTGATTGATATCTGGGATTAGTTGCCGAAACACTATTGGTTTCTTTTTTGAGTTCTCAATTTGTTGTACGATGGTTTCGGGGATCGTGTTGTGATCTCGGGTGTTGTGTAGGTGTCGTCCTTGTGGATGACGTGCATGGTTAGGTGCGGGTTGTCGGGGCACGGTTATGTGCGTACTGGTTATGTGCGGGATGTGTGGGTCCGTGGTTCGGTTTACAGGTGGGTTTTGTTGAGAACCGTTCTGTGGGAGGTTCAAGTGTTGGCCTCCGAGTTAGATGTTGGTTGTCCAGGTGTGTGTGGACGGGTCTCGGTATGTGGACGGGTTGTTCATGTGATGTTTTGACGGGTGGCGTCGTGATGTATTGTTATACATGGTTATGTACATTTATAATTGTTTATTTATGTATGGATTAT